>JAVJIF010018929.1:0-77095 GCA_038442645.1 Agave tequilana
TTTTTTTGAGGGTTATAAATAGCCCCCTCCTTAGCTGATTTCACCAAGATTTGAGAAGAGAATTTTTCCCATCTTTCAAGAGTTTTTCAGCAAAGTTTTTGTGGTTAAAAGATTTATTTTTATTTGTTTTTAAAGTGTTGGAAAATTCAAAGAAAAGAGACTCTTTTGGGAATTAGTTTTTGATCTTGATTTCAATATCTATTTGGAAATTTTCCCAAGTGTTTTTCTCTATTCCAAACACTTTATTTTCTCACACTTGAGCTATCATATCTATCCTATCTATAGGATCTTGTTTTTGTGAGAAAATTGGTTTGTGATTTGTTGAGACCACCAAGTGTTGTAAATCACTTTGCTTTGAGTTGTGGGTATCCCTCTTGTGTAGAGGTGATTGTGAAGGAGTTTGGTTTGGTTGGTATCCCTCTAAGTGTAGAGGTGATTGAGGTTGTTGTTGTTTGGCTTTGAGCCTTATCCCTCTAGTGTGAGGTGATTATTGTTTGGCTAAGTGCCCATCCCTCTAAGTGTAGAGGTGATTATTGTTGTGCCTTACCTCTTGTGTAGAGGTTGTGTTTGTTGGAGAGAGGAGTTGTGTCTCCCAGTTTGTATTACCCAAATCCTCAGTGGAGGTTCCCTGTGTGGGAGTCCTGTGTGGACGTTATAGTGGAAATCCTTATGTGTGAAGGCGGGGACGTAGAGCAGTGGCTCGAACCTCGAAACATATCTCGGTGTTTGCGATTGATCCACTATCTCTAAACTCTCTCTTTCTTTTATATCTTGCATTGATTCATATTGTTCATATCATATATGCTTGGTATTGTTTGTGTGCCTCACTTGTGTTGAACCCAGAGAGCTTTACATAGCACCTCAACTCTTATTTAGAGGAATTTAGAGGAGATAGTCTAGAGCCCATCACCGGGAATTCAGCTACACTCTTTGGTTACACTAAGTGTGTTGCAATTTGTTTTTAATTCTGTATCATTTGTCATTAGATTAGTCATACACCTTTTCACCCCCCTTTAGATGTACTTTCAGTCATTACTCTTCCTTAGCCCACAAACCATCTCCAAGCACGCACTGACGCAAGCCTAACTAAAACTGAGTAGACGTTGGCCCTAGGGACATCTCAGACTCATATTGGAGACTGACCTAAGGGGGAAGTTGATTTGAATTTGACTCTTGCCAAATCGGTGTTTAAGGTTGGGGATTGAGGGGCGAAACCCTGAAGGTTAGTAGTTTGGCATAATTAGGCCCGTTGCTTATGCATGGATACCTCCCACTGATCTTGCCCCTGCCTAGCCGATTAACTTGTGGTCAAATTTGGCAATATACCCCCCGTAGACAGTCTAACCAGTTAGGAGTCGTCTAGGTCTAAAGTTTACCCTAACTTAGATTAGATTTTTTTTTATTTCTTTGTTTTCTTTGTTTGTATTTGACATTTCTTGTGTGATATGGCTTATAACAATAAATTTTCCAATTTTAATGTTAATCCATGTTACACCCCGACTTCTTTTTCGGATATTACCAACCCGACACATCATAACTTTTACCAACCTAGTGTGCCAGATTGGTCTTATTCGAATTATTATATGCCCCAGTCCCAATACTATGAACAAGACTAGAATAATCATCACTACTCTTCACAGAGTCAATGGGAATACAACTCCCCCGAGTCTTATTGTCAACCACCTTACCAACATTCAGTTTCATATACTTCTTCTCTCGAACTACCATTAGAAGAATCAATTGACTGGGAAAAGAGGATGGAAGCCTTAGATGAGCTTGAGCGACGAATTCAAATTTTAGAAGACTCAAAATTCCGTCAAAATTTTCAAGTCACAGATCCTTACTCTATTTTTTAAGGAGAACATGCCAATTTAGAAAAGAGTATGGAAACCATGATTCAATGCCAAAATGATCCGCTCGTTATCATAGAAGCAAGACTTATTAGATTGGAAAACATGCGTAAGAATAAGGAAACTCTCCCCACCTAATCTTTGAATATTCTAAACACTTCTAGCAATATTGATGAAACCAAGAATCATGGTATCTTAAAGACTTTGATCAAGATTCAATTTCACCACAAAACCTTGAACTTGACCAATATCAACCCATTGACGAATTGGCAAGTTTTCATTTTAATGAGATTGAACTTGATAATGAATGTCAACCCGATCCCCAAATTTGTGATTCAGTTTCCATCTTCGAATCTATGTTGACTCCCATATTCGTACCCAATTTAGACCAAGTCTCAAGCCAACATTTATTCCCATACCATAGATCTAGAAATTGAATCACAAATTTTGGATAGTCACATTCCATTGATAGGAAAAGAATGTGAATTTCAATTTATAGATTTGGACTCAACTCTTGAACCAAAACTAACTCTCGAACCCAAAGTTGATTTTTCCGAGTTAGTATTGGTTCCTGAACCTATCATTCTTGAGCCCAAGTCAACCATTCCACCAAGTCACATTCTTTTGTTGGACATAGATATAGACCATGATGACTCTGTGATGATTTTTTAAGACTAGTCATGTAAAGGGAGTAAGTTTCGCGATAGGATCTTTCATGATCCTATTCATATTGGGGACTGTAAATATGTAAATAGAAAAGAGGTCAATAAAGGCGGGTTCCATGAGCCACCACATTATCTTGATTGGGTAGCAACTCTTGACCCAATCAGACCACCACCGGAACCACCACCATAAGGTAATATTTTCCTTCCCTTTCATCTTTTTCATGCATCCATGTATTAATTCATACTTGAGGATAATGCATGAGATAGGTGTGGGGGAGGGTCCTAACATAACTTAGGTTTTCTTTTTTTAATTTTTTTAACATTTTCTTTACTTTTAAAACTTTTTGAGAATAGAAACAATATTTTGACATATTTTTTGTAAGAAATTAAGTCAATTTAAGGAATAGGAGAATCATAATTAGGATTTCTTATACTTGGTCAAAATAAAATTATTTGTTTGATTTCCAATGTTAGGAAGAAAATTTGAAAAAGTAATTTAGTCTTCATTTTGTACCTTGATGATATATGCATGTTCTATACACTTACACACTTAGGGTTCAAAAATAAAGATTCTTATGTCTTATTTAAAAAACAGAGAAAAAGAAAAAGAATACATATATATATGTATATACACACATATATACATATATAAACATATATACATATATATATATATATATATATATATATATATATATATATATATATATATATATATAAACATATATACATACATACATATATATATATATATATAAATCCTCTGATTAAGCTGGGTATTTGTGCCTCATAAAGCATAAGTATTCACGCCTAAAAGCGGTTCATATAATAAAATCCTTAATTTGTGGCCTTGTTTGCTCGAGTCCTTAAGTCCTTGGGTGTTTTCTCAACCGGTGCCCTAAGACTGTTTAGTTTTGTAGTAACTGATTAAAGGCTCGTTACATGGGCAGATTAGAAAGCCTAATAGAACTAAGGAATAATATCACCAAAAATGAAATAAATAAATAAATAAATAAATAAGGCATAAGAGTTAGAGTTAAAGAACCCTTACTCAAAATTTCACAGTCACAAAGGTGCATATAACATAGGGTAAAATAATAGATTAGATGACAAATACAGTTTGACTCCATGCCTTGGTTTGATAACAAGTTTTTGAATTAAAACTAAGCTTAAGAATGAAAATTCAGTTTCCTATAACTTATAGATTAATTAATTCTTACAATAATACTTCAAATATTCTTCTCTTTCAAAATGTATTTTCAAAATACTAACACTTTGATTCCCTTTCTTTATGGATTTTGCGGGTGTAATTCACTGAAAACCCTCACGAGACAAAACTCGTCCTCTAGGGGAAACCTAGAGGTTTAACGGCTTGTTACACATGCTCAGTGCAATCGCGTGACCCGTGAAAGTGGTCTAATAATCTTTGAGTTTGTTGTTTTACTCGAGGACGAGCAAAAGATAGGTGTGGGGGTGTGATTGTACACATTTATTGCATTATTCTTTATTACATTTTCACATTATCATGTAATAAATTTGCTAAATTTTTTGTCTTAAATGTCTATTTTGCAGCAGATAATCATGGGGAGAAAGAGGATAAAATCAAATAAATATCAGTTAAATTCAGATTAACTAGATCTATTTGGTTAGAGGAGGATAATGCCAAATCCAGTTGGTTAAATTTAGTTTTTGGGAAATCAAGTGGTTATAGCTAAAGATCAACCGAGGATAACGTCAAATACAGAGTCCAAATCCAAAGGGATAAATGGATAGAGAGAAGATCAACAGATGAGATGAAGTAATTTTGACTCAGATTCTGACTGGATATATTTTAGTATTTGAATCATAACTTTCGCTACCGAAACTCACATCTGATGATTCAAAATTATCCAGAAAGAAGACTTAAAAGGCTACAACTCTTAAGTTAATCACTATTTCTAATTCTGTCATTCGATAAGTTACATTCAGCAATCAATACGCCAACAAGCTGCAGATCAGAACTAAATATTCACATCAAATCAAGTTTGAAGATAAGGGGAGGATTCAAATTTAGAAATAGTCAGCTCCCCTTATCTTTAAACTCATTTCCTTATCCATTTCTATCCTATAAATACCCCACACATCAGAGGCAGAGGGGAACGACCAGGCAAAGAGTAGAATTTAGGCTAATTTGTAGTTTGTAACTTAGATTTTTTATTTTCTTTCATGTAATTTTTATTTTCTTTATGTCACTAAGAGGAGAGGATACTTTCATGGTGGAATGAGAGCAAGCTTGTATTGAAGGTGACACCGTAGTAAGTGATCTTTTCTTTCATTGTTATTTGAATCGAATCGAAGTTTCTTTTTCTTCTTTACTCTTGTTTTCGTTTACTTCCCTCTTCTGTGTTTGTGGATCCAAATGTAACCGATAGCCTCGAAATTTCCTTGCCCTTGCAAGTGCCGTTGATGGCTTATGGTGATGGATATCCATTTCTATGATAGTGTAGCTTACCCTTTCAATTCATAGTGTAATACAGGAATGGCAAAGATCCTTTCGTCATACTTCACTCGCCTTCAAGCAAAGGTACATCATCGATACGGGTCAAAGGTAAGCAGACGGCAAAGAGGTAAGTAACTTTTTTTAGGTTTTAGTTTTCTTTTCTTTTAATTTTAGTGTAAATTACCAACACCACAGTCTTTCAAATTTCTTTCAATCTTTTTCAATTTCTTTGTACATATTTACTTTCATTTTCTCCACCTTCTAGATCTACCACTTTCTTTCTAACATAACTATAACTCCATTTTTTCTCTTTTCTTTTAAAAGAACTTAAAGAAGAACTTTAACCATTCTTTGTAGCATAAAAGAGAACTTACTAAAAAGCGTCCATCGCTAGTCCCTCCTTGTGGATCACGACCCGCATAACCACTTGCTATAGCAATAGAATTGAGCACCTTTCACTACTCTTTTAAAAGTTCTTAAATTCTATATTTTTGTGTGCAGGAAAAACCTGAATCAGATAACGTGTTGAGCTCGCCATCAGAAAACAAAAACTGAAGACAGTGTTGTTGGCACTAAACATGAAGCTCGCGTTTAGCCTTGCATTCTGCGATAAAACACGATGCTCATGTTCACGAGCTGCACGTTTTAGCGCCAAAATGTGAAGCTAGTGTTCAGCCTCAAGCTGTGCCAAAATGCGAGGTCTGCGTCTCACTTCAAGAACGCAAGACCCGCGTTTAGCCTAAGTCTGTGCCAGAACACGACCTTCGCTTTTTAATTCTAAAACGTAAGCATTGCGTTTAGCAACGTGAAGTTCGCGTCCAGCCACAAGAGGCCAAGTTCAAATGTGAACTGAGAAGCTCTCACCCCCAAGGATTGGAGGTTAGTTATTCAGATACCCCTGCAACGGACCTGAGAGACAACTTGGCGAGAGAGAGGAGTGCTCAACAATGTTGGCCAAGAAGCCTTTCACCTTAGTTTTGATGATGACCAACTTATGAAGGTTAGTTTACTAATAATTTTGTGTTTACATAGTCTCAGTTATTGATCAAGATATTAATAGGTGTTTAGCTTCGACAAAGGAGTTTTTGGAGCTAACATATGTAGATTCAAGAGCTCACGCATCAAGATTGCATCTAGCACTCACATGGAGTCCAGCTCGTTGGATCGTGTTTGGATCGGGTCGTCTTGACGATGAGGATCAACAAGAAGACTTTGGTTATCTTGTGTAAAGATAGATAGTGTTGATATGCTCAAGTTCACACACACACACACACACACATACACACACACACAAGTTTAATATGTTTTGATTTTCGGTTTAACCGATTTTGGATTTCTAGTTCATATATATGGCTTTCATGAATAGATAGAATCAAAACAAGTTTCATGGTTTAATGTATATTAGATTTCATCTATATACATATATGCTTCATATACTTAGAAAAACTTATTTTGATAATCCTATTCATTGTTTGGAGTTTTTTATTTAAACAAAACTTGTTTTTGGATTTCATGCCAAAAACATAGATATATCCATTATATGTGTATTGGATTCTATCCATATACAATATACTTCAAAAAGAGTTTAAATATCTTATTTTTGTATTTATACAAGTTCGAAAAAATCGGATTGCCATTTCAAAGTTTGGTTTTTGGAAAATACCGATTTTGTGTTTAAGCCTAATTTCAATATCACAAAAATGGTTCAAATAGTTTGTAATATGTGCTGAATTTTAGTCACACGTATTTGTTCTTCAAATATTTATAAGAACTAATGGAATTTATGTGTATTTATGGGATTTAATTGGTATTAAATTAATCAAGTTTTAAGTCCCAGATTTTCAGCCAGACTCAGCTGGCGGTCAACCAGACCAGTCGACCGATGTGCACGAGGGACGTGCACAGGCCAGCCAAGTAGGCCGGTCGATCGGACGGTCGACCAACTGAAAGCACCCAGCTCTCGGGTACGGTCGGCCGACCGATAGGCTTGGGTTGGTCCACCGAGCGATCGACTAGAGGCACAACGGTCAGAAATATGACCGTTGTGGAAGGGCATTTCTGCCCTTTCCAGCTGTCAACGGGCAGATTTTTTTGAGGGATTATAAATAGGACCCTCTTTGGCTTATTTGAACAAGAATTTCAAGAGCTTATTTTCCCATCTACACAAGTGTTTTTAGCAACAAGTTTTAAAGCTTTTTTGTGGTTAAAAGATTTATTGATTGGTCACTAATATTGCACATTTAATATCATATTCTCCTACTTATTATAGAATAAACTCTACATTTTCCTAATTAAATGTTTAATTTATTTGCAGGCCCATTCCTAAAGGAGAGTGAAGAGAAATGAGCCCAAAAGCCCACTAAATCCTGACTTAATTCAGAATAAATTCGAAATTAAGGAATGAGGGCTAAATCTTGGCATATCAGAGAGGTTGAAAACCGGTTAAGAAGAATCCTCCCTGAAAACCGGTTGAGAAGAATCCTCTTTGAGGTCTTTCACCTTAGTTTTGATGATAACTAATTTATGAAGGTTAGTTTACTAATAATCTTTTGTTTACATAGTTTCAGTTATTGATCAAGATATTAGTAGGTGTTTAGCTTCAACAAAGGAGTTTTGGAGCTAACACATGTAGATTTAAGAACTCACGCATCATGATCGCATCTAGCACTCACATGGAGTCTAGCTCATTGGATCGTGTTTGGATCGGTCACCTTGAAGATGAGGATCGATAAGAAGACTTCGGTTTGTTTTGATCTTGTGTAAAGATAGATAATGTTGATATTCTCAAGTTCACACACACGCAAGTTTAATATGTTTTGATTTTCGGTTTAACCTGTTTTGGATTTCTAATTCATATATATGGTTTTAATGAATAAATAGAATCAAAACAAGTTTGTATGATTTAATGTATATTAGATTTCATCTATATACATATATGCTTCATATACTTAGAAAAACTTATTTTGATAATCCTATTCATTGTTTGGAGTTTTGTATTTAAACAAAACTTGCTTTTGGATTTCATGTCAAAAACATAGATATATCCATTACATGTGTATTGGATTCTATCCATATACAATATGCTTCAAAAAGAGTTTAAATATCTTGTTTTTGTATTTATACAAGCTTGGAAAAATCGGATTTCCATTTCAAAGTTTGGTTTTGGAAAATACTGATTTTGTGTTTAAGCCTAATTTTAATATCACAAAAATGGTTCATAGTTTGTATTATGTGTTGAATTTTAGTTACACATATTTTTTCTTTAAATATTTATAAAAACTGATTTTTGTGAAATTTATGTGTATTTATGGGAATTAATTGGTATTGAATTAACCAAGTTTTAAGTCCCAGATTTTCAGCCAGACTCAGCTGGCGGTCGATCGGACCAGGGGTCGGTCGACCGGGCCGGTCGACCGATGTGCACGAGGGACGTGCACAGACCAGCCAAGTAGGCCGGTCGACCGGGCGGTCAACTGACTGAAAGCACCCAGCTCTCGGGTGCTGCTGGTCGACCAGGCGGTCGACCGGAGGCACAACGGTCAGAAATATGACCGTTGCACCGGTCGACCGGGCGGTCGACCGGAAGGGCATTTCTGCCCTTTCCAGCTGCCAACGGGTAAATTTTTGAGGGCTTATAAATAGGACCCCTCTTTAGCTGATTTGAACAAGAATTTTAAAAGCTTATTTTCCCATCTATACAAGTGTTTTAACAGCAAGTTTTAAAGAGTTTTTGTGGTTAAAAGATTTATCTTTATTTGTTTTCAAGGGTTGGAAAAATCAAGTAAAAATAGAATCTTTAGGAATTTGGTTTTGATCTTCATTTCTATCTTCATCTAGTATTTTTCCCAAGTGTTTTTCTTTGTGATTTATTTTCCAAACATCTTGTATTCTCACACTTGAGCTATCATCTCTATCCTATCTATAGGATCTTATTTTTTGTGGGAAAATTGGTTTGTGGTCTATTGTGAGCACTAAGGTTGTTTGTGATCTTTGTGATCACTAAGAGTTGTAACCTTTCTTTGCTTTGGGTTTGTATTCATCCCTCTTGTGTAGAGGTGATTGAGATTGTGATCTGGGTTTGTGGTTACCCCTCTTATGAAGAGGTGATTGTGGTTGGAGTTTGGCTTAGTGCCTTATCCCTCTTGTGTAGGGTGATTATTATTTGGCTTTGTGCCCATCCCTCTTTGTGTAGAGGAGATTGTTATTTTCGCTTTGTGTCTTGCCTCTTGTGTAGAGGTGGTTGTTGGAGAGAGGAGTTTTGTACTCCTAACCTTGTATTACCAAATCCTCGATGGAGGTTCCCTGTGTGGGAGGTCCTGTGTGGACATAGTGAAAATCCTTCTGTGTGAAGGTGGGGACGTAGAGCAGTGACTCGAACCTTGAAACATATCTTGGTGTTTGCGTTTGATCCACTATCTCTAAACTCACTCTCTTATATCTTACATTGCATCATATTGCTCATATCATACTTATATGCTTGATATTGTTTATGTGCCCTCACTAGTGTTGAACCAAGAGAGCTTCATATAGCACCTCAACTCTTATTTAGAGGAATTTAGAGGAGATAGTTTAGAGCCCGTCACTGGGAATTCGGCTACACTCTTTGGTTACACTTAGTGGGTTGTAATTAGTTTTTAATTCCGCATCATTTGTCATTAGATTAGCCATACACCTATTCACCCCCCACTAGGTGTATTTTCAAACAAATCACTCCTCAGTGCCATTGTGAGCAGTTCATCTCAATGGTGCTCTCTGATTGTCACTGCAATTTTCAGATGAAATCGTCAGTTTTTAGCCTATTGTTAAAGGCTTTAAACTCAA
Source organism: Agave tequilana (assembly GCA_038442645.1). Classification (NCBI taxonomy): domain Eukaryota; kingdom Viridiplantae; phylum Streptophyta; class Magnoliopsida; order Asparagales; family Asparagaceae; genus Agave; species Agave tequilana. The sequence goes on from JAVJIF010018929.1 coordinate 9,816, forward strand.
ACTCCTCCAAGAGACGGTGATCTTTTAAGAAGTTATTTTCCGACGCTGGGTACCCGGAAGTGACTTCCAATATGGTGGGTCCAAGCACCAAACCTAGTAAGTTGAAACAGAGGCAACTTGCCCTTAGTTCTGAGGAGTCGGATATTGAATGTTTCTTAGGCTTGAAAGAAATACTGATCAAATCTGAAGAAATTCACTGACGTACTCAGATTCGAACCAGAGCAATTTTCCCAATCAACTTTAATTTTCTTGCTAGAGGGATTGAAACAGACGATGAGCACTCTACCATCATAAGATCCCGTTCATCTAACTCTTATAAGGAGACAGAAGCCTTCGCTTATATGGCTGATATTCCAGAATAAATAACCAAAAAATTTGAAGAGCTAGCTCAAGTGCAACAGGCGCAGCATAAGATGCTTCAAGCCCAACAAGAGTCTATCAATGATCTCAAGAAGATGATAGCTCTTTTACTTAAAAAGCCGAGGAAGAAGATGAAAAGTCCAGAGTCTAAAGCTTTTTCCCGCAAAAGCAAGGGTAAAAAGATGGATGGTAAAAACTCGATCTACGAACACTCTGATGGCAATGAAAACAACTTTGGATAGGAAAATCCTAAGTCTTTTTCTTCTAAAGAACCAGAGAATTCAGAAGATAATCATGTCAATAAGATGAACGAGCTTGAGAGACGCCTGGAGGCTATCTCAAATCAAAGCAATTTTCAAGAAGTGGGGGTGGTCAGACCATACCTGATCAACTGGGATTTAACTCCTTATTCTCCCAGGGTCGAGGCACCGAATCTGCACGCCTTCGATGGCAAAGGTCCGCCAAATCAACATATATACTACTTCAAATCCCAAACAGGGAATGTAGTATCAAACGATGCCATTATGGGTCATTTATTCATCGGCACCCTCAATGGGGTGCCTTTGAATGGTTCATGAAGCTTCCTGCTAGCTCTATCAAGAAATGGACTGACCTTGAAAAGCTCTTCCTGGCGCGATTCTTCGTAGATGACATCGAAGTATCCGTTCCAACTCTCCTTGCTACAAAGCAAAAGAAAGGAGAGTCAATCAAAGCGTTTATCGAGAGATCTTGGGGTATGGCGCTCTGATGTCCAAGTGGGATAATACAGTCTACACTTGTAGAGGCCTGCCGCCACAACCTGCAACCCATACTCCTAGCTCAAATAGGAGTAACTCAAAGTCACACCTGAAAGCAACTAATCTTACAAGGTGAACGAGCAGAAGACTTAGTTGCAATAGTAAATCAGGAAGATTAAAAGAGCATGTAGCATTGAATCTACTAGGCAACAAGATGATCTAGCTTCTATAACGTCTCATTCAACAATTACCTCTGAACAGTCTAAATCATTCTATCAGTATTTGTTATCCTCATGGAAGAAAACCCCTTGGAAATACCTCATGTACTACTCCAAACAAAGAAGAACTATCCCCGATCAAGTTCAACAATACACCCTGATCAAAGAAGTACTCACAGGGAACGATAATTTCCTGTAAATTCCCCACGGAGTTTATACTTATTTAATCCCAGGCAAGATTTTGAAAGTTATCTGTGAAACAACAATTTGATCCTCCGACGGCTAAGTATAGAGGAAAACGTTGGCTTCTAAGCGCAATGAAAAATTCTCGACGACTCATCATGCGGAGGGGAAAAACATGGCTTACCCAACTCAAATAGTAATTGGTAAAAGCATACCAAATCCATTGATAGCTCAGGGTTTGCTAAAATTATAAGGGACTTGATCCTGCCTTCCTCTCCAAAATCCCTTAGCAATTCCCTTCCATGGAATGACAAGACCACAAAAAACTGTATTCATTTTCCCAACGTAATGATTACAGATCGAACCTGTCATATTAACATTATACCTCTGACAGTCAAATTTTTATATCCCTAGTGGATTAAACCCCACTTATCATTCTCTCTCATAGAATGGCAAGTCCACTCAAAGTACTATTATGTTCAAATCACACCTCTAATAGTATATAAACCCTTGTCAAGTTAACATCACACCTCTGACAAGTCATTTCCTAGTCCCTAGTAGAGTCCGTCAAGTTAATACTAAACTCTGACGATAAAACTAAAAGTACACCTAGAGGGGGGCGAATATGTATAAGGCTAATCTAATGGTAAAAGATGCGGAATTAAAAATAAATTGTAACACACTTAGTGTAATCAAAGAGTGTAACCGAATTCTCAGTGAAAGGCTCTGGACTATCTCCTCTAAATTCCTCTAAATAATAGTTGAGGTGGTATATGAAGCTCTCTTGGCTTAATACAAGTATGGCACACAATCAAACCCAAGCATATATATGATATGAACAATATGATGCAATGCACAATAAGAGAGAGAGTTTGGAGATAGTGGATCAATCGCAAACAACAAGGTGTGTTTTGAGGTTCGAGCCACTGCTCTATGTCCCCGCCTTCACACAAAAGGATTTTCACTATATCGTCCACACAGGACTTCCCACACAAGGAACCTCCACTGAGAATTTGGGTAATACAACTTGGAGTACACAACTCCTCTCTCAACCAACAATAACCTTTACACTAGAGACAAGGTATAACAACTATCACCTCTACACTTAGAGGGGTGGGCACTTAGCCAAACAAGATCAACCTCACACTAGAGGGATAAGGCACTAAGCCACAACTCCATAACAATCACCTCTACACTTAGAGGGATACCAACACAACCAAACTCCTCCACAATCACCACTCACTAGAGGATACTAACAATGAAACACAACCTCCACAATCACCTCTCACTAGAGGGATATCAACACAACCTCCACAATTACCTCTCACTAGAGGAATATCACAAAGTAAAGAAGGTTACAACACTTGGTGGTCTCCATAACCACAAACCAAATTTTCCTCACAAAATAAGATCCTACTAGATAGGACAGATTGATAGCTCAAGTGTGAGAAAATAAAGAGATTGAAAAATAATTCACAATGAAAAACTCTCGAGAAAACTTCTAGGATAGCTATAGAAATGAAGATCAAAAACTAATTCCCAAAGACTATTTTTTTTGAATTTTCCAACCCTTTTTAAAACAAATAAAGATGAAATCTTTAAGCCCAAAACTCTTTAAAAACTAGTTGTTAAACACTTGTAAAGGTGAAAAAAATTGCTCTCTAAAAACTTAGCTAAAATAGCTCAAGAGGATGGGTTTTATAACCCACCAAAATTCTGCCCGTTGGCAGCCAGGAAAGGTCAGAAATGACCTCAGTCATTTTTATGACCGTTGTCCTCCGGTCGACCGCCCGATCGATCGGGCCTGGAAACAGAGAGCAGCAGCTCTCTGCCGGTCGACCGCCCCGTCGACCGAAACTGGATACAGAGAGCAGCAACTCTCTGCCGATCGACCGCCCGGTCGACCGGGGCCATTTTCAGAGAGCAGAGCTCTCTGGACGGTCGACCACCCGATCGACCGGCCCACCAGCCCAAGTTGCCGTGCACGTTTGTGCACATCGATCGACCGGACCGGTCGACGACTTCTGCAGCGGTCGACCATCTGGTCGACCGGCAGAAGGTCAGGTCCAACTTTTATAGGGATTAAAAACTTAGCTTTTTTACTTCAATTAAATCCAATAAAATCACATAAATTTTACAAAAATAGGTTCTTATAAGATCTTTGAAATACAAATATGTGTGACAAAATTTTCAACACATATTATAAACATTTTGAACCATTTTTGTGATATTGAAATTTGGCTTAAAACAAAAATCGGTATTTTCCAAACTTGGATTTTTGAAATGGAAAACCGTTTTCTCCAACACTCATCTAAATACAAAAATATGATATTGAAACAACTTTGAAGCATATTGTATATGGATGAAGTCTAATATACATATAAAGATATCTATCTATGTTTTTGACATGAAATCCAAAATCAGTTAAACTGAAAAATCAAAACCAATAAACTTGAAACTTGTGTGTATGTGAACTTGAGCATATCAACACTATCTAATCTTTACATAATATCTAAACACTAAACTAAACACAAACCAAGGTCTTCTTTGTTGGCCCAAAGACCCATCACTCTAGTTTTGATGATGATCAACTCATGTAGTTATAGTACTAATTATCTTGTGTTTATTTAGTTTCAGATTTGTGATCAAGATCTTAGTAGGTGTGTAGCTTCAACAAAGAATTTAAAGTCAAGTTTGGAGCTAGCACGGTTTGGACCAAGTCAAGAAGATGAGAAGACTTCAAGTGAAGACTTCATGAAGACTTGAGTCTAGGTTTGTTTTAGAAGATTTTTGTTTTTAGAATAAAATGTAAAGGATAGAATAGTGGTGGATTGCTCAAGTATACATATACACACACACTCTTGATTTAGTTTGTTTTAGAAAAGAATTTTAACCAAAACCAAACCGGTTTGAGTTGTGTTTTGTTTTTGGTATTCTAGTTTACATGTTTTAACCAAAACCGTATTTAGTGCTTAATGTCAAAAACATAGATATTTCATCATGTTTGTGTAATGGATCATATCCATACACTCTATGCTTCAAAGAGTTTTAATATCTTGTTTTTGTATTTAGAGAAGTTTTGGAAAATCAATTTTGGAAAAATACAGTTTTCGTTTTTAAGCCAAAATTTCCAAGTTACAAAAATAGTCCAAATTATTTGTAACATGCCTTGATTTTGTACAAGCATGTTTGTTTATCAAAGTATATTGGTAAAACTATTTTTATAGATTTTTAGTAATTTTATGGGATTTTAATTGAGCCAAAATGACCAAGTTTTCTTTCCCAGAAATCCCTGACCTGGCTTCAGCCGGTCGACCGGGCCGGTCGACCGCGCGACGTGCACAGACGTGCATGAGTCTGGCTGGAGGGCCGGTCGACCGGGATGGTCGACCGTCCAGAGAGCTTTGCTCTCTGGAAAGCCTCGGTCGACCGGGCCGGTCGACCGGCAGAGAGTCTGCTCTCTGTTCCAGAGGTTCGGTCGACCGGGTCGGTCGACCGCTGCCCCAACGGTCAGAAATCTGACTGTTGGCGGTCGACCGGGCGGTCGACCGTCAGGCCATCTGGCTCCCAACGGCTAGTTTTTCTAGCTCTATAAATTGGGGCATTTGGGGGCTGTTTTGAATAAGATTTTTGGAGAGTTTTCAAGCCAGTTTTTCCTACTCTATTAAGAAGTTTTCTCCACAAAATTGAGAGCAAATATTTCCTATCAAATGGGGAGTTTTATCAAGAGTGTTTAAAAGTGAATTTCTTGAGTTTTTCTCCACCATCTCAATCCTTGTTTTCTCACACAACACTTGAGCCATCCATTGCTATATCTACCTATAGGGATTTGTTGTGAGAGGATTTTAGGTGATCAAGAGTTGTGATCACCAAAGTTCATCTTTGTTCTTTGAGGAGGCGGACGAGTGCGTTCGTGGTGTTTCGAGTTCGGGTGCGAACTTGTTGTTTGAGGTGCGGCCTCGGCGAGCTTGTAGGCTTACGGTGTGTACGGACTAGGGAGTCTGAGAGCTTGTAGGTGTTGCGGCACCGAGTGATCCGGTGGGATCTATTATAGTGGAAATCCTTCAAGTGTGAAGGCGGGAATGTAGAGCAAGGGTGCTCGAACCTCGAAACAAATTCCTTGTGTTTGCGATTGCTCACTCTCTCTCTCTATCTCCTTATTTATATCTTGCATGCTTCTATTGTATTTATCTTTACATGCTTGATATTCTTATTGTGCTTTATTGATATATGCTTGGGGATTGTTTGCTAACACTTGTATTCAACCAAGAGAGCCAACGCGGCACCTCAACTCTTATTTAGAGGAATCTTGAGGAGTTAGTCCAGAGCCCTTCACGGGGAATTCGGCTACACTCTTGTGTTATACGTGGTGTTTAGTGTAATAAGTTTAGTTTGCATCATAATAGTTTTTAATTCCGCATTTAGTGACCATTAGATTAGCCTTCACCTATTCACCCCCCTCTAGGTGGCTTTACAATTGGTATCAGAGCCATGTGCTCTTGATTTGGGTCTTACAACCTAGAGTTAAAGATCCTCATTTTAGGCTAATCACAATATTTGTACACACACCATGGACTTCATGTCACCACCCACTTTTGACATTCTTAACATCCAAATTTGGAAGGTTAAGATGTCCTTGTACCTCAAGGCCTTAGGAATTAATATTTATTTTGCCACCACTAAAAATTCATATTTTTTAGATGGAAAAATTATTGAGGCTAATGCAAAAGCTCTACATGCTTTAAAGTCAATCCTAAATGATGATTATCTATCTAGGGTTTCTAACATTGATTCGGCTTTTGTAGCATGGAACACCCTCACCTCCCTTGGCGAAAAAGATAAATACTATGCGGGGAGCAACTCGGATGTTAGAAGTGACACCTCCAACGTGTGCTATATGGTCCAAGGGGATAACCCCCTTGAGGTAACTACCGAATCCGAGGTAGAAGAGAATGACATGTCATATGATGAGCTTACTTCATTTTGTCAACAACTATTAGAAAAATATGACATGCTTAGAAAAGATAATAAAATTTGAAAAAGAATTTTGATTGCATGCTAAAAGAAAATGATTCTTTCAAAAATAAAATTGCATGTTTTGAAAAAGAAAATGAAATTTTGAAAAATGAAAATGTTTCCTTACTTTCTAAATTGAGTGATCTTTGTGAAGGAAACACTTCATTGAAAAATAAAATTGTTTTGGTGAAAAAACAAAAAGAAGTTGCTTTTCAAGAAAACACTTCTTTAAAAAGAAAAATTATTGAAAATGAAAAAGAAAATGTTTTTCAAAAGAAAAAGAAAAATGATTGTCAATCTCACCTTGCTTTTCATGCCACCATTGATAAAAATGAGATTAACAATTTGAAAAATAAAATTAATTGTTTGAGCTCAACTTTGAGCACATGTGCATTTAACCACTCTAGATTGGAGTCCTTGTTTTTAAAGAAACAAGCTCCACATATTCATGCACATCACCCTCATGCATATGCACACTTTGCACGTTATGATCACACTCACACTCATATGCATCCTAAGGTGTACAAGTGTACACATTGTGGCCGCAAAGGCCACTTAGCAAAATTTTGTTTTGATAAGATGCATCATATTAATTTTGCTAAGAAAAATGTTTGGGTTCCATTAGATACTAACCCCCGTGGACCTAAAAGAAAATGGGTACCAAAGTCCCCACCTTGTGTATTTGATGTAGGTGAGGGCTCTCACAAGACGTGAGAGATTTGGTGCCTTGGTGGTGGTTGCATATGGACTCAATGGACACATATTTGATGCACCGCTATCAAGGAGGTTTGGTGGGTGTTGACTGATTTTTCCTGCACACAAAAATTAGAATATTAGATTAAGAATAGATCGTGCGAAGAATCAGTTCTAATCCGCGGTAGCAGGGCTATGCGGGTCGTGATCCTCAAGGAGGGACTGCGATAGAAGCGTTAAGCAAGTTTCTTTAAAAATTTATCTTTTTAGTTAATTTGTTAGTCACGATGGTATTTACAAAGAAAAGTGGTATTTACAATGAGTTGTGGGAAAGAATATTGGAGAGGTGTGGATTTGATCTACAAAAAAGAAAAGAAAAGAAAAGAATAGAAAACTAACCTTGGTTGGAGAAAATATGCGAAACCTAACACTTTCTACCTTATTTCGGAGGCATTGAACGTATAAACCTTGGGATCGAACTCAGTCCGTTGTCGCATTAGGTCATCAAGCCTTGGGCAAGCATGAGTTGATACGCCTCAAGGAGGAGAACATCGCCATGGAATATCGTTGGAACCTACTAATCTTCGGTATACTTGTGGTTCGGTAAACGCTCGCGTGCTCGTCAAAGATCAACAAAAAGAAACACAGTAGAAAAGAAAGAGAAAACAAAGAAAAGCAATGACATAAGAACAAAATAAAAATTACCTTTTTATTGATTACAATGGAAGAGAAGAGAATCATCTGTCGGTGTCACCCTCAACAAAGCCATCTCCCTCACTTACATAAAAATTACAAAAAGAAAAGAAAACCTAGAAGAAACCCTAAAAATCTGAACTTTGGCCCTTTGCTGGACGCTGGACGCTCTGTACGTTGTACTGCAGGGGATATTTATAGGTGCAGAAGGCCGAGGAGTCCTAGATAAACCTGCCCACGAAATCTGGGATCTGGATGAGATCAAAGTGCCGCGTTTCCGCGGCTTTTGCCGCGGATCCGCGGCGCTTTAGTGGCTTCTGGCCACGCGCTTTGGCGCGTGGCTTCTCCTGGTCCGTTCCTCTAGGCTCCTGCTTCTAGAAGTGTGATCCTGGCCTTTTAATCTGGATTTTCGAGATAACTTGGTAATCAAGTTACCCTTAATCCAGATTTCTTCAAATTTTCTCTCCACGAAATTCCTCTTTATCTTGGCCTTTTATCCTCATCTTGCAGGTGTTTAGGGTTGGATAGAAGTCTATCCTTCCCTCATCTTTGATATTTGCAACTTTAGCCCTTGTATATTTGCACTTTGACAATTGATATTTGCACTTTGACTCTTGGGCTTCAAATATGGGCTTAGATCTGGGCTTTTGGGCTCTTTAGGCTTTATTTATTGCTAAAATAACAATTCGAGGCCTGCACACAATAAATTACAAATTATTAATAAATGTGCAGAATTAAATGAATAAATATGAAAATGTGATGGTAAATATGATGATAAAAATGCACTTTTGACTACCAATCACACCCCCACACTTATCTTTTTGCTCGTCCTCGAGTAAAACAAAGAAAAAGAAAAAGAAATGAAAAGTTAATCTAACCTAACTCACTTTCGTAGGAATCACGATTGCACTTAGCACGTGCAACAAGCCGTTAAACCCCTAGGTTACCCTAGAGGACGAGTGTTGTCTCGTGAGGGTTTTCAGCGGATTGCACCCACAAAATCCATAAAAAGGAAAATATTTGAATTATTATTGAAGAGACTAAGTAGTCTATAAGTTTTAGGATCCTCATTTTTATTCATTCTTTAAACTTAGTCTTAATAAAGTTAATTGTTTTCCATTTTAGGTAAGGATTAAAATTGAATTTCTAATATAGTCTTTTTCGTTACCAAAAGTCATACGCACCCTTGTGAATCTAGGAATTCCTTTACTTGGACTCTCATGCCTCTTTATTATTTTTATAACATCATCTAATTTTCTTTCGTGTAAGTATCAAGGCTTCTTGAGGCCCTCATACCTAACTAATTGACTATTAGATGTGTTAATATATATATATATATTTTTTTTTTTTGGCATGTATAGCTCATCTAATTTTCTTTCGTATAAGTATCAAGGCTTCTTGAGGCCCTCATACCTAACTAATTGATTATTAGATGTGTTAATACATATATTATATTTCTTAGTGTTCTTAGGCTTTCTAATCCACCCATGTAACGAACTTAAAGTCGATGACTTCCAAACCGGTTGGCTTTAGGGCACCAGGTGAGAAAACACCCTGCGGACTCAAATTCGAGTGAACTAGGCCCCAAAACTAAGGACTTTATTTTATTTACTCACCTTTAGGCATGAATACTTATGCTTCTTGAGGCACATGTATCAGCTTAATTGGTGATTTTTTTTCTTTTTTTTATGAGGCACAAGGTCTTTGTCTTAGAATCCTAGATATGCATTTGGTATGCATACTTCATTAAGGTAAAAATCAAGACTAATTATTTATTCAATTTCTCCTCCTATACCTAAAAATTTAAACAATTTATTTATTTTGACCAAGTTTTTAGAAATCCTAATCATGATTTTCCTAATCCTTAAAACTAACTTAGATTTCTTTCAAAAATAAGTCAAAATATTTCCTTTTTATAACATTTTTTTTTAAAATTTTTTTTTAGAATTTTTTTTTTTTGTTAGTTTTTACCTATGTTAGTATGTTAGTAAAACCCACCCCCACACTTATCTCATGCATTGTCCTCAATGTATGAATGAATGCATATATGCATGAAACAGAACAAGGAAGGCGGAAGTTACCTTAAGGTGGTGGTTCCGGAGGTGGTCTAATTGGTCCACGAAATGCGGCCCAAACAAGATAACGTGGTAGTTCACGGGACCTACCTTTATTGACCTCTTTTTTATTTACATATTTACAGTCCCCAGTATGAATAGGATCATGGAAGATCCTCTCTTGAAAATTACTCCCTTTACATGACCAGTCCTGGAAAATCATCACAGAGTCATGGTCTATACCTATGTCCAACAAAAGAATGTGACTTGTAAAATGGTTGACTTAGACTCAAGAATGATAGGTTCAGGATCTAATACCGACTCAGGAAAGAAACTCAAATCAAGTAAGGGTTCAGGAGTCGGGCTAGGATCAAGAAGTGGGTCCAAGTCAAGAAATTAAAACTCAAGTCTACAATCATTTTCCCACAATGGAATGTGACTCAATGTTGGTGATTCAAGTTCAGGAATGATGGGTGTGGGAATAAATGTTGGCTCAGAAAATTGGTCCAAATTGGGTAAGGATATTGGAGTCAACATAGATTCGAAGATGGAAACTGAATCGCAAAGTTGGGGATCGGGTTCACATTCATAATCTAATTCAATCTTATTGAAATTAAAACTAGCCAATTTGTCCAAGGATTGGGATTGAGCAAGTTCATATTGATGTGATGAAATTGAATTTTGATTAAGGTCTTCTAAACAGAATGATTCTTGGTTCCTATCAAGATGCTCAAGAATGTTTGAAAGTCTAAAAATTTGATCATTCATTGTATCTTGCAACCGATCCACTTTTTCTTCTAACCCATCGAATAGATCAATGGAGGACTGAAACCTTGGTGATGTGGGAAAAGACGTATATGAAGATAATGGTTCAACAGGTGGTTGACCATATGGCTCAGGGGTGTTGAATCCCCATTGACTCTGTGAAGAGTAGTGATGATTATTCCACTCTTGTTCATAGTATTGGGACTGGGCATGTAATGATTCGGATAAGACCAATCTGGCACACTAGGTTGGTCAAAGTTATGATATGCCGGGTTGGTAATATCCGAATAAGAGGTTGGTGTGTAATATGGATCCTCATTAAAATTGAAAAAATTATTGTTATAGGCCATATCACACAAAGCAAACAAAAGAAAAAAAAAACAAACAAAAAAAAATTTCTAACCTAAGTTAGGGTAGACCTAGACCTAGACGACTCCTAACTGGTTAGACTGTCCACGGGAGGTAGGGTGTAGACTTTGACCACAAGTTAATCAGCCAGGTCGGGGCAAGATTGGTGGGAGGTTTTCCGTCAAAGACGTTCCTTAATTAAATAACCACCACTCTTCGGGCTTTCGGCCCTCAATCCCCTTCCTAGACACTGATTTGGCAGGAGTCAAATTCCAACACTGTTCCCCCTTAGGATAATCTCCTATTGAGTCCGAGATGTCCCTAGGGCCAACGTCTACTAATTTTTATGTTAGGCTTGGGTTAGTGAGTGCTTGGGATATGATTTTTGGGCTAAGGAAGGGTGATGAAATCCCCACCTTATCTTGTTAATGGGTTATGCCCTTAAGATGAATTAGTGCAAGTGTACAAGATAAATAGATAAGAATCACTCAAAGCAGAAAATCAACCAAGAGATGAGTCCTATTCTACATGCAATGCGTACGTACCTTGCGTCTCCAGCACTCTTCAACAGTAAATAAAAATAATTGAAAAGACACGTGCCTAATATGCAAACGTCTAATTAAATTTTATTTTTAACAACCAATAATTTACTGTTGAATTATTAGCAATTTACAGGTATATCACAGAACAAATCAGAACAGAGCAGAAAGCAGAATTTTTAACTTGAAGCACCCTGCAAAAATTGGATCAGTAATTCACCACTGTTCCCGCGTTTCCGCGGCTCTGGCCGCGGATCCGCGGCAAAACAGTGGGTTCTGGTGCTCTGCCTTCGAGGGCAGAGGCACAGAATAGCAATATGTTTACTGCTGCTGCTATGTTTCTGTTTCCTGTTCTCCAAACCTGCAAACAGAAAAGAATAAAGAATTAGTTAAAAATTAAAATTTTGTTTTAGAGATAAACTTACCGTCCCTCCCCGGCAACGGCGCCAATTTGTTGACTGATTTTTCCTGCACACAAAAATTAGAATATTAGATTAAGAATAGATCGTGCGAGGAATCAGTTCTAATCCGCGGTAGCACGGCTATGCGGGTCGTGATCCTCAAGGAGGGACTGCGATAGAAGCGTTAAGCAAGTTTCTCTAAAAATTTATCTTTTTAGTTAATTTGTTAGTCACGATGGTATTTACAAAGAAAAGTGGTATTTACAATGAGTTATGGGAAAGAATATTGGAGAGGTGTGGATTTGATCTACAAAAAAGAAAAGAAAAGAAAAGAATAGAAAACTAACCTTGGTTGGAGAAAATATGCGAAACCTAACACTTTCTACCTTATTTCGGAGGCATTGAACGTATAAACCTTGGGATCGAACTCAGTCCGTTGTCGCATTAGGTCATCAAGCCTTGGGCAAGCATGAGTTGATACGCCTCGAGGAGGAGAACATCGCCATGGAATATCGTTGGAACCTACTAATCTTCGGTATACTTGTGGTTCGGTAAACGCTCGCGTGCTCGTCAAAGATCAACAAAAAGAAACACAGTAGAAAAGAAAGAGAAAACAAAGAAAAGCAACGACATAAGAACAAAATAAAAATTACCTTTTTATTGATTACAATGGAAGAGAAGAGAATCATCTGTCGGTGTCACCCTCAACAAAGCCATCTCCCTCACTTACATAAAAATTACAAAAAGAAAAGAAAACCTAGAAGAAACCCTAAAAATCTGAACTTTGGCCCTTTGCTGGACGCTGGACGCTCTGTACGTTGTACTGCAGGGGATATTTATAGGTGCAGAAGGCCGAGGAGTCCTAGATAAACCTGCCCACGAAATCTGGGATCTGGATAAGATCAAAGTGCCGCGTTTCCGCGGCTTTTGCCGCGGATCCGCGGCGCTTTAGTGGCTTCTGGCCACGCGCTTTGGCGCGTGGCTTCTCCTGGTCCGTTCCTCTGGGCTCCTGCTTCTAGAAGTGTGATCCTGGCCTTTTAATCTGGATTTTCGAGATAACTTGGTAATCAAGTTACCCTTAATCCAGATTTCTTCAAATCTTCTCTCCACGAAATTCCTCTTTATCTTGGCCTTTTATCCTCATCTTGCAGGTGTTTAGGGTTGGATAGAAGTCTATCCTTCCCTCATCTTTGATATTTGCAACTTTAGCCCTTGTATATTTGCACTTTGACAATTGATATTTGCACTTTGACTCTTGGGCTTCAAATATGGGCTTAGATCTGGGCTTTTGGGCTCTTTAGGCTTTATTTATTGCTAAAATAACAATTCGAGGCCTGCACACAATAAATTACAAATTATTAATAAATGTGCAGAATTAAATGAATAAATATGAAAATGTGATGGTAAATATGATGATAAAAATGCACTTTTGACTACCAATCAGTGGGTCAACCACCATGTTTGGAGATTTGGAGCATAGTTCTTTGGTTTGGTAACTATCTCTCAAACTCCTACTTTATTTACATGCTTTTACATATGTGACATTTTTAGCATGTACTTGTTTTATTTGTTTTGTGCTTCATGTGGTAAATACTAGTTTAAATGTAGTTTTTATCAAAACTTGGACGTATACTTGTACAAGTAGTGAGCAACAAATTGATTCATATATGTTTGCACTTCATTGTTCATTTGTACTCACTATATGCACATGTATAGCCTAGTTTTGATAATTCTCTCATTTACACTTGTTTTGCCAATTTTCGTGTTTTACTTCATGTACATGTATTTTGTATTCAAATCTAATAAATATACATGTGTACCCGTGAGTCTCTTGCCTTCATGCAAATTATATCATAGACTCTTTTTATGTTTGGGATATGTATGCATATTGTTAGGATTAAATAAAAACATACATATACCTAGAAGTTTGGTTTATAAATGAAAAATGATTTTTCATTTTTTGATAAAATGACTTGGTTGGAGCTTCCTTGATTAATTTCATGAAAATGCTAATTACATGATTCTTGAACACTCACACTTTATTTGTTTTGTCATGACCTTATTTCATGAACATATTTTTGAGCTTTATAGTCTTTGAGTGTCATCTCTTGTGTATTTGGTATGACTCATGAAAAACATATGTTTTGATTTCATGTTTTGAAGGATCTTTAACTAGTGTTTCACAAATTATTTTTAACTAGTTATTATTCTTCAATTGGGTAGTGGTTTTCACTATACAATTTTTCAAACCATATTTCCGAAAACCCCTTCCTACACAATTAATGGGAGGATGGATGGGCGATTATGCCTTATAAGCTTAATTGAAAAATCTTTATCTTGAGCATATAAAGGGTGGTAGGTTATGAGTTATATACATGATTTACATTGTTATTTTCAATTGGTATCTCAATTGATATTTTTGTATATACTCATATTTTGTTTCCTATATATGTATGATTCATAATTTCAACTTATATCAATTTCTATTGATATTATCATTTCTCATACATATATATGATTTTCATGTGCTTGCTTTACAATTGGTTTATATATTTAAAGCACAAAGTTTATGCTAAGCTTGATCTAAAACTTTATTTTCAATTGGTATCTCAATTGACATTTTTAATAAAGCTTATGCATGGCTTTTCAATTGATATCAATATGTTTCTATTTCAAATTTGTTATAAATTTACAATTGGTATCAATATGTATTACCTATTTGAAAAATTCAAAATTTGTAATGTTTATTTAGAATTGGTATCAACATGATTTTTTTCAATTAGTATCTTAAAATTTGATTACAAGTGGTACCTTAAAATTTTTTATGATTTACTAAGATATCTCAAAATTTGTTTTATTGAGAAAAATTCAAAATTTTGTTTGAACAATTAAAAATCAAAACATTTTTGATTTATATTGCCTAAGGAGAGCTTAACATCTCTTCTACATATAGATTCATGTTGAGTGTATCTAATATTGAGGAGCATGACAACTCTTCTTTATGTGGTACACGTGTGTAGGGGAGCTTCACATCTCCTCTTATACATTACAGATTATGTGTTATGTGAATTAGGGCTTGTCATCCCTTCTTCATGTAATGCATATATGTAGGGAAGCTAACTTAGCGTCTTCCTCTTCATGAATGTATATCGCATATAACCTTTTATTGATTGTTTTCACCCCTTATTGATTCTATGTTTCGGACAAAAAGGGGGAGAAAAATTTGATGATTTTGTTTTTACTTTAACCCCTTTGTTGATGATTGACAAAAAGGGGGAGAAGTATTTGGTATATATATGCATGTTTTCCTTGCTTTATTCATAAAGGGGGAGAAGGATTTATGTTTATGCATATATGTTTTGTTTTGCAAATAGGAGAAAAAGAATTTGATGAGTTTTATGCTTGATTAGCGTGTTTATCTCCTTATATTTGCATACATGTTTATGTGCTTCATTACCATATTTATTGTTTATTATGATGCATGAGTTAAGGGGGAGCTTCTTTGAAGCTTTACTTTAATCCATGCATATATAACTTCATGAGTTTTGTCATCATCAAAAAGGGGGAGATTGTTGGCCCAAAGGCCCACACTCTAGTTTTGATGATGATCAACTCATGTAGTTATAGTACTAATGATCTTGTGTTTATTTAGTTTCATATTTGTGATCAAGATCTTAGTAGGTGTATAGCTTCAACAAAGGATTTAAAGTCAAGTTTTGGAGCTAGCACGGTTTGGACCAAGTTAAGAAGATGAGAAGACTTCAAGTGAAGACTTCATGAAGACTTGAGTCTAGGTTTATTTTAGAAGATTTTGTTTTTAGAATAAAATTTAAAGGATAGAATAGTGGTGGATTGCTCAAGTATACATTTACACACACACTCTTGATTTAGTTTGTTTTAGAAAAGAATTTTAACTAAAACCAAACCGGTTTGAGTTGTGTTTTGTTTTTGGTATTCTAGTTTACATGTTTTAACCAAAACCGTATTTAGTGCTTAATGTCAAAAACATAGATATTTCATCATGTTTGTGTAATGGATCATATCCATACACTCTATGCTTCAAAGAGTTTTAATATCTTGTTTTTGTATTTGGAGAAGTTTTGGAAAAATCAATTTTGGAAAAATACAGTTTTCGTTTTTAAGCCAAAATTTCCAAGTTACAAAAATAGTCCAAATTATTTGTAAGATGCCTTGATTTTGTACAAGCATGTTTGTTTATCAAAGTATATTGGTAAAACTAATTTTGTAGATTTTTAGTAATTTTATGGGATTTTAATTGAACCAAAATGACCAAGTTTTCTTTCCCAGAAATCCCTAACCTGGCTTCAGCCGGTCGACCGGGCCGGTCGACCGCGCGACGTGCACAGACGTGCATGAGTCTGGCTGGAGGGCCGGTCGACCGGGATGGTCGACCGTCCAAAGAGCTTTGCTCTCTGGAAAGCCTCGGTCGACCGGGCCGGTCGACCGGCAGAGAGTCTGCTCTCTGTTCCAGAGGTTCGGTCGACCGGGTCGGTCGACCGCTGCCCTAACGGTCAGAAATCTGACCGTTGGCGGTCGACCGGGCGGTCGACCGTCAGGCCATCTGGCTCCCAACGGCTAGTTTTTATAGCTCTATAAATTGGGGCATTTGGGGGCTGTTTTGAATAAGATTTTTGGAGAGTTTTCAAGCCAGTTTTTCCTACTCTATTAAGAAGTTTTCTCCACAAAATTGAGAGCAAATATTTCCTATCAAAAGGGGAGTTTTATCAAGAGTGTTTAAAAGTGAATTTCTTGAGTTTTCCTCCACCATCTCAATCCTTGTTTTCCCACACAATACTTGAGCCATCCATTGCTATATCTACCTATAGGGATTTGTTGTGAGAGGATTTTAGGTGATCAAGAGTTGTGATCACCAAAGTTCATCTTTGTTCTTTGAGGAGGCGGACGAGTGCGTTCGCGGTGTTTCGAGTTCGGGTGCGAACTTGTTGTTTGAGGTGCGGCCTCGGCGAGCTTGTGGGCTTGCGGTGTGTACGGACTAGGGAGTCCGAGAGCTTGTAGGTGTTGCGGCACCGAGTGATCCGGTGGGATCTATTATAGTGGAAATCCTTCAAGTGTGAAGGCGGGGATGTAGAGCAAGGGTGCTCGAACCTCGAAACAAATCCCTTGTGTTTGCGATTGCTCACTCTCTCTCTATCTCCTTATTTATATCTTGCATGCTTCTATTGTGTTTATCTTTACATGCTTGTATTCTTATTGTGCTTTATTGATATATGCTTGGGGATTATTTGCTAACACTTGTATTCAACCAAGAGAGCCAACGCGGCACCTCAACTCTTATTTAGAGGAATCTTGAGGAGTTAGTCCAGAGCCCTTCACGGGGAATTCGGATACACTCTTGTGTTATACGTGGTGTTTAGTGTAATAAATTTAGTTTGCATCATAATAGTTTTTAATTCCGCATTTAGTGACCATTAGATTAGTCATCACCTATTCACCTCCCCTCTAGGTGGCTTTACATTCTTGTCTCCAAGCCGACTCGATCAAACACCATCACCGACCTTGACTCCAACCGAGTACTAGATGCGATCTTGGCGCCCGAGCTCTTGAATCTACATGTGAAAGCTCTAAAACACCTTTGTTGAAGCTAATCGACCTACTAATATCTTGGTTAAGTATCTGAAACTAAATATCACAAGATTATTAATGAACTATAACTACATGAGTTAATCATCATCAAAACTAGAGTGAAGGGCCTCTGGGCCAACAATCTTCCCCTTTCTGATGATGACAAAACTCATGGAGTTATATATGCATGGATTAAAGTTAAGCTTCATAGAAGCTCCTCCTTAACTCATGCATAGCAATAAACTTAAAGATATGTAATGAATGCTCAACACAACCATGCAGAAGTGAAGAATGCTTCTCCCTTTTGCATAAACAAAAACATATATGCTCGATACCAATTGTAAAAATAAACATGCATATATGATATCAATTATAAGTAATCATGTATAAACTCGATTTCTAAAAAAAATATGCATAAAAGTCTCAAAGTCATTCTCCCCCTTTTTCTGAATATGCATATAAACTCAAAATCATTCTTCGAATTTCCCTCCCCCTTTTTGTCAATCATCAACTAAGGGGCATAAAAAACTTTTAAACTATTTTTTTCCTTTTGATAAATCAAAATAAAGAGAGATATGCGATGCATAAAAGGAGATGTGACTAAACATACATTTATATGAAAAAGAGATGACTAAACCCTTACCACATAAAGGATAATATACAATGCATAAAAGGAGATGTGAAGCTCCTACTACACACGTGTACTGCATACTAAAGAAAAGTAAATCACTTCAATATAAAATACACTCAACATGAATCTATATAAAGAGAAGATGTTAAGCTTCCCTTACATATAAGCAATACAAATTAAAACATTATGATACCAAATGAAAATTATATCAATTTATGATGAAGGTATATATCGAAACATCATGATACCAATTGAAAATAAATAAAACATTTTTAAGATACCAATTGAAAGTAAACAAAATTTTTAAGATACTAAAAGATACCAATGTGAAAATATCTTGATACCAATTTAAAAAAGTCTTGTAAATTTTGACATCAATAGAAAATGACACATTGTACGTTTTTTATACCAATTGAAAGATATATATATATAGGAAATCTTGATACCAATTGAAAGTAACAATCAATTTCAAAGTAACTTGATACCAAAAAAAATGTCTTGTAAATTTTTGATACAAATTGAAAGTAAAAACCAAATTGATTTAGGTAAGCATAACTCACATCAATATAGATACCAATTTAAAATGAAACATGATACCAATATTAAAAATGTTAGCATATACTAAAATAAAGTATTTTTCATCATAAAGAATGAGAGTAAGATATCAATTGAATATAAACTCGATTGAAAGATATCAATTGAAAGATAAAACATGAATTTTCTCCCCCTTTATAAAATACCAATAAAAATCATGCATAAGCTTGTATAAGATATCAATTGAAAAAATAATTGTCATTAAGGACTAAATCAAGCTTAGCATAAACATAATTTGTGCTTTAAGATGTAAAGATATAGTAAGTACAATCAAATCACATATATATGTATAAAATGTAAATACCAATTGAAATTGATACTATTTGAAGTTTGAAGCATACATATATAGAAAGCACATATGAGTATACAAAAAAATATCAATTGAGATACCAATTGAAAATATGATGAGGATCAAGTGTATAACTCATACTACCTCCCTTTCATGCACTTATTAAAAAGATTTTCAATTAGGCTCACAAGGCATGGTCACCCAACCAACCGCCCTTGGATGGTGGAGTTTTCAAAAATAGGATTTGAAAATAGTTTAACATGTTTGAAAACTCTACCAATTAAAGAATAATGACTAGTTTGAAGATAATATTTGAAAACTAGTGCGAAATCCTTCATGTAAGGAATAAAATGTGAATATATTCCATAAAAAACATATAGGTCACATGATGATTGACACTCAAAGTCTATAAAGCATATATAAAGCTCATGAAAACAAAAATCATAAGTAAACAAGAATAATGTGAGTGTAAGAATCATGTAATCAATGAAATCATGGGAATAGGTAATTTAGTTCAATATGAAAATCCTTCATAAACATGAAAAATATGAAAATTTAATTTTCATCAAAATAATTCAAACTTCAAGGCATATGTATGTTATGTCTAAACTAGAAGTATACATACATATCTAAATACAATTGAGTCCATAAAGAAATTTTGCATGAAACGCAGATGGCTCAAGGGTATACCTGTATATCTTAAAGTTTTGACAAAATTAACATATACATGAAGCTAAACATATGAAAACATGTACAAAATGGGGATACTAGTTTGAAATGCATGAATCATCAGAACTAGACTATACTAGTACATCTAATAGGTACAAATGAGCAATTAGGCACAAACATACAAGAATCAATTGTGGCTCACTAGTTGTACGAGTATATGCACAAGTTTTAATAAAAATCACATCTAAACATGTAATCAAAACATAAAGCATAAAACAAAACATAAACCAATATGATCTTTAGGCTAAATGCACATGTTTAGAGCTATGATATACACAATAGTTAAACTAAAGAGAGAACACAAAATAATAATCCATATAAACATGGGTGTATCTCAAATACTATATATGTATGTCATAAGTCTAATTATTATGGCATATAGCATAATGAGCATTAAAATATGACATGCTAAAAATCAATAACAGCATGTAAACTAAATTAGAGTAAGAGATAGTTACCAAAACCAAGAGGGCTCATCTCTATACCTCCAAATTATGGTGGTCCTCCCACCAAACTTTCCTTAAAAGTGATGCATCCAAAATTGTCACCGTTTAGCTCAGAACGCATTCACCTCAAGGCACCAACGCATCTCACGTCATGTGAGAGCCCACACCTACATCAAATAAAATAGGAGTAGGTTTTGGTACCCATATTCTATTGGGTCCATGGGGGTTAGCACCTTTCCTAACCCAAATAAATTTATTTGCAAAATTTGAATCATTAATTCTATCAAAGCAAAATTTTGCAAGGTGGCCCTTACGTCCACAATGTGTACATGTGTACACATGAGCATACTTAGTGTCATGTGTATGAACGTGAGAAGCATGTGTATGCTGTGGTTTGTGTGCATACATGTGGGGAGCATGTTTCTTGTGAAACATGGATTCTAACCATGTGTGGTTCATGGCACATTGGCTCAAGGTAGAGCCCAAACAATCAACACTCTTCTTTAACATACATATATCATTTTCAATAGTAGAAGAAGAGGTGGAGAATGCAATAGGTATACTAGAAGGTGAGGCTACACTAACATGGCAAACATGTGAAGACAAATCATTTTTCATGGATTTATTTTCATTAGAAATTAAATCCAATTCCTTTCAAATAGAAATAATTTTATTTTTCAAAGAATCATTTTCTTTTAAAATAAAAACAAGTTTTGAAGATAGAACTTTATTTTTCTTCAAAACTTCATCACAATCATTTTTGCTTTTTAAGATTTTGTTTTCATTTAGGGAAAGATCAAGTTGGGATTTCAATGAGTCCGTTTCATTAGAAATTTCAACTTTTTCTTGCAAAGCCAAATCAAGTTTTGAAAACAAATTCTTATTTTCTTTATTTAATTTAAAGGTTTTCTTTTTCAAGAGTTGGTATTTTTCTTATAAGTTTTCACAAACAAGAGATAGTTCTTCATTTAATGCATCGGCATCAACATAATCATCACTACAAGAAGAACTAGCATAATCATCTAGATGGGTGTCTGAGTTTACCTCAAGGGAGTCATTCCTTTGGACCATGTAGCAATGTTGGTCGGACTCATCTCCACTAGATTCCTTCTTACAATGTTTGGCGCTTGAAGCTTTGGAGAGGTCAAGGTGTTCCACACTACAAAGGCGGAATCACAATGAGAAACCATAGAAAGATAATCTTTGCTTAGTGTGCTTCTAAGTGCCTCTAGGGCTTGTGCATTGGCCTCTATATGCTTGATATTACCAAGATAAGATTTCTTAGTAGCGGTAAGGTAAACATGCATTCTTAGGGTCTTAAGATACATACTCATCTTAAACTTTCACATATCGATGTTAGAAACATCAAACATGGGAGGGGCAAGGTAATCCATGAGTGTGTGTAAACAAATAAGCGTGCAAATGCAAATCTTGATTAGCAAACCAAGATCTCACTCCTAGGTAGTTAAACCTAATATCAGGAGCATAGGCTCTGATACCAATTGAAAGTACACGTTGAGGGGGGTGAATAGGTGTAAGGCTAATCTAATGGTAAATGATGTGGAATTAAAAATAAATTGCAATACACTTAGTGTAACCAAAGAGTGTAACCAAATTCCCGGAGAAGGGCTCTAGACTATCTCCTCTAAATTCCTCTAAATAAGAGTTGAGGTGCTATATGAAGCTCTCTTGGTTTAACACAAGTATGGCACACAATCAAACCCAAGCATATATATGATATGAACAATATGATGCAATGCACAATAAGAGAGAGTTTAGAGATAGTGGATCAATTGCAAATAACAAGATGTGTTTCGAGGTTCGAGCCACTGCTCTACGTCCCCGCCTTCACACAGAAGGATTTCCACTATATCGTCCACAGAGGACTTCCCACACGGGGAACCTCCACTGAGGATTTGGGTAATACAACTTTGAGTACACAACTCCTCTCTCAACCAACAACAACCTCTACACTAGAGGCAAGGCACAACAACTATCACCTCTACACTTAGAGGGATGGACACTTAGCCAAACAAGATCAACCTCACACTAGAGGAATAAGGCACTAAGCCACAACTCCACAACAATCACCTGTACACTTAGAGCGATACCAACACAATCAAACTCCTCCACAATCACCTCTTACTAGAGGGATACCAACAACCAAACACAACCTCCATAATCACCTCTCACGAGAGGGATATCATAAAGTAAAGAAGGTTACAACACTTGGTGGGGGATATCATAAAGTAATGAAGGTTACAACACTTGGTGGTCTCCATAACCACAAACCAAATTTTCCTCACAAAACAAGATCCTAATAGATAGGATAGATAGAAGCTCAAGTGTGAGAAAATAAAGAGTTTGAAAAATAATTCACAAAGAAAAACTTTTGAGAAAACTTCTAGGATAGCTATAGAAATGAAGATCAAAAACCAATTCCCAAAGACTCTATTTTTCTTTGAATTTTCTAACCCTTTTTAAAACAAATAAAGATGAAATCTTTAAGCCCAAAACACTTTAAAAACTAGTTGTTAAACACTTGTAAAGATGGGGAAAATTGCTCTCTAAAAACTTAGCTAAAACAGCTCAAGAGGATGGGTATTTATAACCCACTAAATTCTGCCCGTTGGCAGCCAGGAAAGGTTAGAATGACCTTCCAGTCGACCACCCGGTCGACTGGCCAACGGTCATTTTTATGAATGTTGTGCCTTCGGTCGACCGGGTCTGGATCTCTGCCGGTCAATCGCCCGGTCGACTGGGACTAGATACAGAGAGCAACAACTCTCTATCGGTCGACCGCCCGGTCGACCGGGGCCATTTCAAGATAGCAGAGCTCTCTGGATGGTCTACCGCCCGGTCGACCGGCCCACCAGCCCAAGTTGCCGTGCACGTTTGTGCACGTCGGTCGACCGGACCGGTCGACCGACTTCTGCAGCGGCCGACTGCCGTGTCGACCGGCAGAAGGCCAGGTCTACCTTTTATAAGGATTAAAACTTGGCTTTTTGACTTCAATTAAATCTCATAAAATCACATAAATTTCACAAAATAAGTTCTTATAAGATCTTTGAAATACAAATATGTGTGACAAATTTCAACACATATTATAAACATTTTGAAGCATTTTTGTGATATTGAAATTAGGCTTAAAACAAAATCGGTATTTCCAAACTTGAATTTTTGAAATGGAAAATCGTTTTCTCCAACACTCATCTAAATACAAAAATATGATATTGAAATAACTTTGAAGCATATTCTATATGGATGGAATCTAATATACATATAAAGATATCTATCTATATTTTGACTTGAAATCCAAAACTGGTTTAACTGAAAAGTCAAAACTAATAAACTTGAAACTTGTGTGTGTATGTGAACTTGAGCATATCAACACTAGCTAATCTTTACATAAGATCTAAACACTAAACTAAATACAAACCGAAGTCTTCTTGTCTCCAAGCTGACTCAATCCAAACACGATCCACCGAGCTTGACTCCAACCGAGTACTAGATGCGATCTTGACGCCCAAGCTCTTGAATCTACATGTGAAAGCTTCAAAATACCTTTGTTGAAGCTAAACACCTACTAATATCTTGGTCAAGTATCTGAAACTAAATATCACATGATTATTAGTAAACTATAACTACATAAATTAATCATCATCAAAACTAAAGTGAAGGGCCTCCGGGCAACAAAAACATCAATAGATCCCCAACAGGTCCAATGTCCTCTTGCCATTCTCCTCAATAGAATGATAGGTCCACTTAAATTGCTTAAATCGCAAAATCCATTACTATTATGTTAAACATTACACGTCTAACAGTAAATCTTCATTCCCCCGTTAATTAATGTTTGTCACATTAATAGTTACCTCTGACAACTCATTCCCTAAATTCCCACAAAAATCCTCTACCAATTTTCTTCTATGGAATGGTATATCTACAAAAAACTGTACTCACTTCCTCAACAGAATGAATTACAGATCGAACCTGTCATGTTAATATTACATCTTTGACAGTAAGACTTTCATGTATCCCTAGCGAATTGAATCTTAACATGTCATTCTTCTCAATAGAATGGCAGGTCCACCAAACTTGCTCAAATTGCAAGACAAATCCCATTCAAGTTAACATCACAACTCTGACCAAACTTGCTTTGCTTAAATTGTAAATTCATCTTACTGTTAAGTTAACATTACACCTTTAATAGTGATCTCCTCAATTTTCTCTGTGAAAATGAGACCTTTCAATGCTAAGTTAAACATCACACCTCTACCATTCGTTTCATTATCATGTTAACACTACACTTACGACAATGATCTTCTCTCAATTTTTCTAGTAAAATTGAGACTTTCAAATACTAAGTCAACATCACACCTCTAGCATTTATTTTATTGTCAAGTTAATATTACACCTATGACAATAATCTTCTCTCGATTTTCTCAATAAAATTGAGACTTTCAATGCTAAGTTAAACATCACAGCTCTAGCATTAGTTTCACTGTCAAGTTAATACTACACCTATGACAGTGATATTATCAGTTTTCTCAATGAAAATGAGACCTTCTTGGTGCTAAGTTAATATCATAACTCTAGCACATATTCTTGTTAAGTTAACATCACACCTCTGACAATTTAATTTGCTCAAATCACAAAATCAACCCGTCATGTTAACATTATACCTCTGATGGTAAAAATCTCCATGGATCCTCAACAAATTCAATCCACTTGTCATCCTCCCCAATAGAATGACAGGATCACTTAAATTGCATAGATCGCAAAATCAATTGTCGTTATGTTAATATCACACCTCTAATAGTAATCTTTCATCCGCAGCAGAGTTCTAATCATATTAACACTAATTCTCTGACGATAGACTCTGACATAATCCCTAGCGGATCAAACTCCACTTGTTATCTAATTTATAGAATAGCAAGTCCATAAAACTTGTTCAAATCACAAGCCTAGATTCTACTGTCAAGTTAACATCACATATCTACAGTAACCTTCTCAAATTCTCGCAGTAGAGTTATTTAATTTGTTAGTTAATATCACACCTCTGACAATTAAAACTCTTTACTTTACTTAATCTAGTTTTCTAGTGAAAAAACTGGCATGATTCAAGAAGTTTTGAGCGTGACCTTTGCGTCTCAAGCACAGAGCTCTGTCCCTAGCTCCAAGCTAGAGTCGCGTCTGAACATCAAATGAAGATCGCGTCTTTTGGAGTCCATGCATCCGCACCCAATGATAGGCGTGTCCAATCAACATTTGCGAGACCCACATCCTCTCACCCAATACAAAGAGTATGTCTCTACTGCTGCAATCAGTTCAACAGTACACTGATAAAAGCAATTGACAACTCAGAGCTCTGATAAGTTCTAGACTTTGTATTTAGATACTTATAATGATTTTTTTTAGAGACTTCAAGCAGTTCAACAGTACACTCACGAAGACCGAAATTCAGATAAGATCAAACTCAGAACATCTCAAAAAATTGCCAGTCCCATCATGGGAGTCTAAATCAACATAATGTCCAAAGTATTCTGAAATCTGTCCCAGTCAACCATAGAATTTTGAAAACTTTGGAGGCAGTTCTGCAGGTTGTCTAAAAATTACTGAAGACAAAGCCTCAAACGCAAATCTCGCAAGCACGGAGGTCACGTTCCAGCCTCAAGACGCAGGCCACGTGCCAAACGCGAGGGTCGCATCTCAACCCAAACACGGACCTCACGTCCTTTGTCAAATGCAGAGGTCACGTTCCAATCTCAGACGTGAACCTGATCTCTGCCAAACGTGATGGTCGTGCTGTTCTTTGAGACGCAGACCTCAGGGTTGTATTTCAACATTAAAATGTGAGCCTGTGTAGCTTCACGTTTCAACACAAATGCAAGCCTGAGAAGCTTCGCGTTTCAACTTCAATGCGAACCTATGAGCTCGCATTTCAATACAGACATAAGCCTGTGAGCTCCACGTCTCAACATCAGAGGGAGGTCTGCGTCTAGAGCGAGACTCGCATTCTAGCTGTAACTGACAATCACGAACTTGTTCAGTTAAACCCCATTTTCTCTCCACATAATGGGAAATAACTTTTCATTATGGAGAGATTTAAGAGGTTTGGTTACACCTCTCCCATTATGGAGAGATTTAAGGAGTTGGTTACACCCCAGAATTCTCCATAAATAGCTATGAATAGATAGGGAAAAAAAGGGAAGTTCTGGAGGAGGAACTCAAGAAGCGACTGGCTAGAGGAGAAAAATCCCTAAAAGGCATACTTGATGCTTGATGTTTGAAGCTGAATAACTATAGAGGCTGAAAGCTAAGCACAAGACAGCTGAACACACATTATGTTTAAAGAGAATACTCTTTATAAACTTTCTGAGTTCAAATTGAGTTTCTAATCTCTTCGAGATTTTAGCCACCGATTAAGGTTTCAACCTGACCAGTGCGCTTCAAACGAGATCAAGAAGATCCGAACAAGCTTCCGGTTAGCTTGTCAACGAAGAACAAGAATCACTCCCACCGCTATAGGAAGAACTCAACATTAAATAAAGGGAAGATCCAACCATTCTTCCCTCTTTTGTAATTGGATTATTAATCCGTTATAATTTTCTTTACGATCAAATAAAGAATTTACACGCCTTCAATTTTTTCTGAGGAAATAATAGTAGTTCAATATCTTTCATGTTCTCCCTATTCTACAAAGATAATCATTCATGTTCCCCACTCCTGCGGATGTCAATATTCATGGTCGCACCCTCCTATGAATAATCTAATTCATGTTCTCCCTCTCCTATGAATGAACTCAATATGAAAACATAAACCATCACCATATTCAATTCATGAACTCAATACAAAATATGAATCATATTCATATGTCACACTTTATAAATTTAATACATCCAATATGCATGTTTAATCCAACTAACATACAGATGATGAATACAAATGAATCTCATCCAAAAAATAAAACAAAACCAAGCATGGTATCAACATAAACATATTAGTAATAAAAATCTTAAAATTTTAGTTCTTCTATTCCCTAGATCTAGTAAAAATGACATTTTTATGGCTTCACATCACTCTAGATTCACATGAAGGTATACTACAAGTCATGGGATGCATGTATATTAATCTTAGCCAACTTTAAGCACGAAAATCAAATAAAAGCATGAATCTATTCACATGTAAACTCCTAACCATCAAGAACATAGCAAGAGGCAGATATAGGAGGAAAACTTGCCTTAGCAAAGCAAGAAGAGGTGATTCAGAAGTTGAGGGTGCTGGTGAGAAAGTCCTTCTAGCTAATCTTCTCTCCAAGTGAAAGAAATCCCTAAAATCTTCTTCTTCAACCTCTTTCTTTAGTGCCTTCTCTCTAATTATTCTCTCTAAGTTTCTAGCTGGGCTTTGGAGGGAAAAGAGCTAGGGAATAAAAGAAAATATACCAGAGAAATATCCTAAAGTTTGTATATATGTGTTTGTAGAATCAGAGTTGCGATCCAATTAGAACATAACTCTGCTGCCTTGGTCAGTCGACTAATAGCTAGTAAGTCGGTTTAATTAGTCGACTACTTTAAGCATCCAACTTTCTGTTGGAACAACCAATCAATTGATAAAATAGTCCTAGTCGACTGGACAATGCTGTTGGCCCAAGAGGTTACACTCTCTTGTTTTGTGTTTTGATGATGACAAACCAAATAAGAGCTATTTGGTACTAATGAATTTATTCAAGATAAGTTTCAGGTTTTGTACCATGTTTGGAGACCATTGGCTTAGCTTTTGCAAGAACTTCTAAGTTTCACATAGCAAGGAAGGCAAATTGCACAATCAAGGAAGGATCATAGAAGAGAAGGCAATAGCAAGGCATTGGATGGCTCAAAGACTTGAAGATTGCTCATAAAGTATTTAATCATTGTATTTTTAGTTTTATAGTTTGTTAAAGAATAGTGGATAGGTTTGAAGCTCTATCACACACGTTTTTGTGCACATGTTTATTCCAAAATGTTTTCCCAAAATTTATACAAAAACATTTTGTTTATAAGATTTTGCCTACAGATATATATTTATGTTTTATACAAATCTATGTTCAAAAGTATTTTTGTCAAAATCAAAATCTCCTTTGTATTCTTTCAAAAACCTGATTTTTAGCCTGTTCCGGTCGACCGACCGGTCGACTGATTCTATGTCAGGTTTGACCGGTCGACCGTCCCAGTCGACCGTGGTACTGGCAGGTGCACGTATCCGTGTGCATGTCTGCCGGTCGACCGTGCAGTCGACCGACTGTAGCTCAGTCTGCTCTCGGTTAAAATGGGTCGACCGGACGGTCGACCGTTGGCCTGCAACGGTCATATATTTGAACTTGCGGTCGACCGACCGGTCGACCGACAGAGCCGTTTGAACAGTAACGGACATTTTTTTCTGGCTGTTTAATTTTGTCTTTTTCTCACTTAAGTGAGTTTAAATAACTTGTTTTGGGTTTAATTCATTCTGATTAGCCTTAAAAATGTTTTATCTTCTAACCCTAGCCCTCTCCTATAAATAGGGGTGTTTGGGGAGAGATTGGTTAACCTAATTTTTACAAGAAATATTCAAAAGTTTAAGGCATTCAAAAGAGCTTGGTTTCTTGGTTTTTGTGCTGAAATTCTCTCTCATTTTCTGAAGTGTTTTCA
Organism: Agave tequilana; assembly: GCA_038442645.1. Classification (NCBI taxonomy): domain Eukaryota; kingdom Viridiplantae; phylum Streptophyta; class Magnoliopsida; order Asparagales; family Asparagaceae; genus Agave; species Agave tequilana. The sequence continues at coordinate 38,782 of JAVJIF010018929.1, forward strand.
AGAACTCTCTGATTTCATTTTCTTTTCTCCTTGCACACAAGAGCTTCATTCCTACTCATTGTTCTCTAAGGACCTTTTGTAAGGGAAGAGAATATTGAAAGAGAGAGTTTGTGGTCTTTTGACTACTCAGAAATTCCTTGTACTTGAGATTCTGGAGTTGGGTACTCCATTGTATTTGTGATCTTTGTGATAGTGGAAGTAGCTAGAATCCTTCTGGGGAAGGCGGGGAGTAGAGCTGGGTGCTCGAACCTCGATAACATATCTTTGTGTTTGCGATTGGTTTACTTTTCCTTGTCATTACTTATTGCTTGAGATTGTCATTGCCATATTCATTTTCATTCATATTGTCAATCATTATCCCATACAACAAGGTTGCATTGCGCACCTCTAACTCATTTTACGAGGAAGCCGGAGGAAGGAGTTCAGAGCCCTTAATAGGGAATTCGGCTCTTAGTCTTGTTTTGGGAGATTGTTGCATTACATTTGCATCATAATTTTTAAATTGCTCTTTGATTAGCATCATCACCTATTCACCCCCCCTCTAGGTGATTTTCAATTGGTATCAGAGCTTGGACTCTAGGTTTTGGCTTAACATCCATAGAGAGATCCTTAAAACTTGCTAATCAACATTTCTCATTCCATCATTCATACACTAGTAAACATGGCCGACAACTTTAAAGCTCCACCTAAATTTGATGGACTCAATTTTCCAATTTGGAAGGTTAGGATGACTATCTTTTTGCAATCATTAGGTAGTTTAGTGGCTAAGTCTTTGACCAAACCCTATGTAGCACCCGATAGTGATGAGAGCACTTGGACCGACTTCAACTTTAGAGAATATGAGGCTAACTCCAAGGCCCAAAACTCCCTTTTAACCGCCTTGAATGAGGATGACCTTACACGGGAAATTCATTGCCAATCCGCCTATGATATTTGGCAACACTTATTGGTCACACATGAAGGGACTTCACAAGTCAAGAGAGCTAAAATAGATCTCTTGAGGTCTCAATATGAATCATTTAAAATGCTTGATGATGAATCTATTGATTGTATGATTACTAGATTCACTAAAATCACCAATGGTCTTTCTTCCTTAGGTGACGTCATCTCCAACGATCAAAAGGTGCGCAAAGTGATTCGGGCTCTTCCTCCATCTTGGGAGATAAAGGCCACCACCTTGAAGGAATTGAACGACAAAGATGAGATGGACATCATTAGTCTCATTGGGAACCTAAAGACCCATGAGATGGAGAAGAAAGCAAGAGAAGAGGCCACTCCAACAAAGAAGAAGTTTATAGCTTTCAAGTCTTCATCCACTCTTGAAGACGATGAAGAAGATGAAGAAGAAGATGAGGAGCTCTCCCTCCTTGTGCGAAATGTCAAAAGGATGTACCGGAGGAACAAGCTCAACTTCCGAAGGAAATTTGAAGGCAAAGAGGAGAGGAAAATTATATGCTACAATTACCGAAAGCCCAGACACATCATGGCGGATTGCCCGGAGTTCAAGAAGAAGAGGACCTCCTCCTTCAAGCCAAAGAAATCGGAAGAAAAGAAAGCTTACAAGGCAACTTGGGATTCGGAAAGCGAGTCTGAGGAAGAGGCGGATGTAGCAAACATGTGTTTCATGGCAAACACACCAAAGGTAACCCCTCAACCCCTTGATGATGAAGATGATGAATTAAGTAAGGAAGTTCTTGTACATGCTTTTGTTGAACTTTCTGAAACTTATGATAACAAGAAAATTGAATGCTTTAAATTGCAAAAAGAAGTTGCTTTTCTTAAAAATCAACTTGCTATGGTTTCCAAAGAAAAAGATGATATTTCTTCCAACCTCATTTCTATTCAAAATGAATTTAATGCCTACAAGATTTCTTGTAAGGCTAAATTTCCTATTGTTGATGGAAAAGAAATTTCTTCTTTAAAAACCAAAATGGTTGATTTCGAGAAGGTTTTGAAAGATTGTGCTTTTAACACTAAGAAACTTGAGGAAAAATTTTCTAAAAAGCACACATCACATGCTAAGATTCCTCATGCTCACACTACACCTAACACTTCTCATGCTCATGCTCACAAATCACACACCCATTATGCTTTTAAATATGGTAGAGTATATAGATGCACATATTGTGGTAAAAATGGACATTTAGCTAAATTTTGTTATGATCAATTAAATAGATCCAATAATCTTGTTTGGGTTCATGGCTCTAACCCTCAAGGACCCAAGAAAATGTGGGTACCAAAATCAAGTCCTAAATTGTTTGATGTAGGTACACACCAAGGCTCCAAGACGTAGGGAGCGGTGGTACCTTGATAGTGGTTGTTCAAGACACATGACATGGGACATCAATAACTTCACAACCCTATCAAGGTACATGGAAGGTGGCTCCGTCACCTTCGGGGATGACTCCAAAGGAACTATCATCGGTATAGGTAACATTCAAATTGGTGCATCTCCTATTATTGAGAATGTTGTTTTAGTTGAAGGTTTGAAACATAATTTGCTTAGTATTAGTCAATTTTGTGATCGTGGACTTAAAGTTGTTTTTGATGATACTTCTTGCAAGATTTTTGATATTAAATCCATGATTGTATTCTTACCGGTTTTCGTGATGATAATGTTTATATCATTGACATGCTTAATGTTGAGTGTTCTACTAAATGCTTAAATGCTTTTGATGAAAATTCTTGGCTTTGACATAGAAGATTAGGACATGCATCTTTTGACCATCTTTCTAGGATTAATTCAAAGGAATTGGTGAAGGGTATACCTTGCTTGAAGTTTGAGAAAGACCGCACTTGTGGTGCGTGCCAACTTGGGAAACAAACCAAGTCTTCCTTCAAACCAATCAAGGATATCATGTCAACTAGGCCTTTAGAATTAATTCATATGGATCTTTTTGACCTACTAAAACTAAGAGTTTAAATGGTAGTAGATATGCATATGTTTTAGTTGATGATTTTTCCCGTTTCACTTGGGTTTTCTTTTTGGAACACAAAGACCAAACCTTTTCTCATTTTAAGATTTTTCGAAAAAGGGTTGAAAAAGAAAAAGGTTTTCCGATTTTGAAAATAAGGAGTGATAGAGGTGGTGAGTTTGTGAACCAACTCTTCATGACTTATTGTGATGAAAAGGGAATTAAGCATGAATTGTCTTGTCCTAGAACTCCACAACAAAATGGAGTTGAAGAAAGGAAAAATAGAACACTTCAAGAGATGGCTAGGACAATGATAAGTGAGTATGACCTCCCTCAATATCTATGGGCCGAGGCCGTAAACACCGCATGCTATATATCTAACCGTATTTATTTGTGTAAAAATTCTTCCAAAACATCTTTTGAAATGTATCATTCTAGAAAACCTAATGTTGCTTATTTCAAAGTTTTTGGATGCAAATGTTTTGTTTTGAATACTAAAGAAAATTTGGGTAAATTTGATGCTAAGGCTTATGAAGCAATTTTTGTTGGATATTCTACAACTAGTAAAGCTTATAGAGTATTCATTAGATCTTCACGTACCATTGAAGAATCCATGCATGTTAAGTTTGAAGAATCTAATGTGTTTGTTGAGAATGTTGTAGAGATTGAACCATTAGGTGAAGACATGGAGAGACTATCCTTGAAGGACTCACCCGCTCAAGAAGAAAAGCTTGATTCAATTGGTGAAGTTCAAGAGGATAAAGAGGAAAACTCTCAACCGCTTCCTAAAGCTTGGAGATACGCTACAAATCATCCGAAGGAGCTCATCTTGGGTGATGCGTCAAAAGGAGTCACAACGCGCTCCAAACTCCATGACCTATGTGGTAACTTTGCTTTCATTTCTCATTTTGAACACAAAGGCATTCTCGAAGCCGAGACGGACCCATATTGGTTGCTTGCCATGCAAGAGGAACTCAATCAATTTGAGCGCAACCAAGTTTGGCACCTTGTTCCTAAGCCCCACGATAGACCAATAATTGGTACTAAGTGGATCTTTAGAAACAAGATGGATGAGTCCGGAAATGTCATTAGGAATAAAGCTAGGTTAGTGGCCCAAGGTTACACTCAAGTTGAGGGAATTGACTTTGAGGAGACCTTTGCACCCGTAGCACGGCTTGAAGCCATACGGATGACAGTAGCTTTTGCATCTTTCAAAAATTTAAAACTTTTTCAAATGGATGTGAAAAGTTCATTTTTGAATGGTTTTATAAATGAAGAAGTTTATGTTTCTCAACCTCCCGGTTTTATTGATCATCTTCATCCCGATTTTGTTTTTAAACTTGATAAAGCTTTGTATGGATTGAAACAAGCTCCAAGAGCTTGGTATGAAAGGCTTTCTAGTTTTCTCATTTCAAATGATTTTATAAAGGCAAAGTAGACACAACACTATTCACTAAGCATGTTGATAATGACATTTTAATTGTGCAAATTTATGTTGATGATATAATTTTTGGTTCTACTAATGAGCTTTTGTGTAAGGATTTTGAAAAGGTCATGCAACTTGAATTTGAAATGTCTTCAATGGGTGAGCTTAATTTCTTTCTTGGACTCCAAATCAAGCAATTGCAAGATGGGAACTTCATATGTCAAGCCAAATACGCAAAGGAACTCGTAAAGAGGTTTGGACTTGAAGAGTCAAAGGTTTGCAACACTCCCATGGCAACTACCACCAAGCTTGATAAGGATGACCAAGGTAAAAATGTTGATATTAAATTGCATAGAAGCATGATAGGAAGTCTTTTATATTTGACGGCAAGTAGGCCGGATATCATGTTTAGTGTGTGTCTTTGTGCTAGATTTCATCGTGTCCCAAAGAGTCTCATCTTATTGCGGTAAAACGTATTATTCGTTATATTAAGGGAACGATTGGAATGGATCTATGGTATCCGAAAACTAGAGATTTCTCAATGACGAGTTATTCGGATGCCGACTATGCGGGTTGTAGAGTAGATAGAAAGAGTACTAGTGGGACATGTCAATTTCTTGGTAATTGTCTTGTTTCATGGTCCTCTAGGAAGCAAAATTCCGTAGCTCTCTCAACCGCCAAGGCGGAGTATGTTGCCGCGGGGGCTTGTTGTGCACAAGTCCTTTGGATGAAACATACTCTCCTTGATTATGATTTGCATTTTGATCATATAAAAATATTTTGTGATAATACTAGTACTATACACATGACTAAGAATGCAAATCAACATAGTAAGACCAAGCACATTTAGATTAGATATCACTTTCTTAGAGATCATTTTGAGAAAGGAGATATAGTTATTGATCATGTTTCTACGGATTTGCAATTAGCCGATATTTTCACTAAACCGCTTGATTTTGCTAGATTTTCGTTTATTCGTGGAGAACTTAATGTTTGTGTTATTGAATAAACATGTTTTTCATAACCCTTTTTGATGTATGACAAAAAGGGGGAGAATAAGTTTACATGGACAAAAATAAGTTCATTTGGTCTTGGTTCCATATGAATTTATATGTTTTGGTTTTATGAGTTTTTGTTATGAGTCTTGTGTTTTATGATTTTGAGAACTCTTGTATTTTGTGTTTTATTGGTATCGTTTAAATTTGTTGGTTTCAATTGGCATCAAGAGTATGTTTTTGTATTTTTAATAAATTCATGTGTTTTTCATATAGCATAATTTGAGGGGGAGTTTTCTCCTCCCCCATATTTTTGTTTATAGCCTATTTGTTTTGTCGTCATCAAAAAGGGGGAGATTGTTGGCCCAAGAGGTTACACTCTCTTGTTTTGTGTTTTGATGATGACAAACCAAATAAGAGCTATTTGGTACTAATGAATTTATTCAAGATAAGTTTCAGGTTTTGTACCATGTTTGGAGACCATTGGCTTAGCTTTTGCAAGAACTTCTAAGTTTCACATAGCAAGGAAGGCAAATTGCACAATCAAGGAAGGATCATAGAAGAGAAGGCAATAGCAAGGCATTGGATGGCTCAAAGACTTGAAGATTGCTCATAAAGTATTTAATCATTGTATTTTTAGTTTTATAGTTTGTTAAAGAATAGTGGATAGGTTTGAAGCTCTATCACACACGTTTTTGTGCACATGTTTATTCCAAAATGTTTTCCCAAAATTTATACAAAAACATTTTGTTTACAAGATTTTGCCTACAGATATATATTTATGTTTTATACAAATCTATGTTCAAAAGTATTTTTGTCAAAATCAAAATCTCCTTTGTATTCTTTCAAAAACCTGATTTTTAGCCTGTTCCGGTCGACCGACCGGTCGACTGATTCTATGTCAGGTTTGACCGGTCGACCGTCCCAGTCGACCGTGGTACTGGCAGGTGCACGTATCCGTGTGCATGTCTGCCGGTCGACCGTGCAGTCGACCGACTGTAGCTCAGTCTGCTCTCGGTTAAAATGGGTCGACCGGACGGTCGACCGCTGGCCTGCAACGGTCATATATTTGAACTTGCGGTCGACCGACCGGTCGACCGACAGAGCCGTTTGAACAGTAACGGGCATTTTTTTCTGGCTGTTTAATTTTGTCTTTTTCTCACTTAAGTGAGTTTAAATAACTTGTTTTGGGTTTAATTCATTCTGATTAGCCTTAAAAATGTTTTATCTTCTAACCCTAGCCCTCTCCTATAAATTGGGGTGTTTGGGGAGAGATTGGTTAACCTAATTTTTACAAGAAATATTCAAAAGTTTAAGGCATTCAAAAGAGCTTGGTTTCTTGGTTTTTGTGCTGAAATTCTCTCATTTTCTGAAGTGTTTTCAAGAACTCTCTGATTTCATTTTCTTTTCTCCTTGCACACAAGAGCTTCATTCCTACTCAGTGTTCTCTAAGGACCTTTTGTAAGGGAAGAGACAATTGAAAGAGAGAGTTTGTGGTCTTTTGACTACTCAGAAATTCCTTGTACTTGAGATTGTGGAGTTGGGTACTCCATTGTATTTGTGATCTTTGTGATAGTGGAAGTAGCTAGAATCCTTCTGGGGAAGGCGGGGAGTAGAGCTGGGTGCTCGAACCTCGATAACATATCTTTGTGTTTGCGATTGGTTTACTTTTCCTTGTCATTACTTATTGCTTGAGATTGTCATTGCCATATTCATTTTCATTCATATTGTCAATCATTATCCCATACAACAAGGTTGCATTGCGCACCTCTAACTCATTTTACGAGGAAGCCGGAGGAAGGAGTTCAGAGCCCTTAATAAGGAATTCGGCTCTTAGTCTTGTTTTGGGAGATTGTTGCATTACATTTGCATCATAATTTTTAAATTGCTCTTTGATTAGCATCATCACCTATTCACCCCCCCTCTAGGTGATTTTTAAATGCACAACTGACATAACACAATCTTTGGCCTACTACCAATCGACTACCCCTGATACTTAATCGAATGGTCTATGCATCAATGAGAAAAACACCTTAGCAATATGTTTATACTCATATACACACATCGCTCCACCAAAACTCTCAACAACTAATATGTGTGTGTGTGCGCGCGCGCGCGCGTGCGCGCGCACCCACACACACGCACACTTCTAATCATCAAAATACTTATTAAGTCATATACATATACATTTATATGTATATCCATATATCCATTATGAAATATCATGAAATAAGCTTTCAAAACTTTCAGGGTGTTATAGCTCTGGACTGACTGGATCACCAAGCGTGTTCAATGAGTGAAACCCTATTCTCATTGCCACATGGAACAGAAGCGATCATCCCGGTCGACATCAGCATGTGAACACTCCGCGTAGAGGGGATTGATTGAGACCAAAATGATGCACAACTTTGCCTAATCCTAGGTTAGTCAGAGAAAAAGTGGTAGCAATTCCAGATCTGCGTACAACATACCAACATCAGATCCGAACCACACACCACAAGAAGGTGAAGTTTCGACAATCTCAAGTCGAGGACTCAGTTCTAAAGCGTGTAATTCAGACTACACGCAGAAAGATCAAGGAAAGCTTGGGCCCAACTGGGAGAGTCCACACGCGATCATCGTTCAGGAAGGAAAAGGATTGCACACCTTGGCTGATTAGGATGGAAAGCTCCTTAAGAAGCATTGGAACTCCTTTTACTTGAAATGGTACCATGTGTAGAATCATGTAATATCCAATGAAAAAGATTATTGTGAAGTTCTCTATCTAGATGATTTTTCGTAAGATTTCAATATTTTTATGAGTGCGATAAACACTTCAACAGCTTATATCAGGTCTTACCCTGATGGCTACTCGGGAGAAGCTTATAGCGGGTCCTGCCCTGATAACTACCGCTCTGGGAGTCTCCTAAAAGATGGAGGCTCGCACACAATGATTAGGGCTCAGCATATATCAGGCCCTCGTCCTGATAGCTATCCAAGCAAGTAAATAGCCTATATTGGGTCCTATCCTGACAGCTATTAAGGAATAGCCTATAGCGGTCCTACCCTGATGGCTATCCCTCGTGGAGTCTCCTGAAGATGGAGGTTTGCCCACGATAACTGCTCGATCCCTCGCCTCGATCGCTCGCCCTGATGGCTGCCCAAGCAAATCAACAGCCTATATCAAGTCTTACCATGATGGCTACTCGAAAATAACTTATAGCGGGTTTTACCCTGACGGCTAACCCTCAGAAGTCTCCTTAAATATAGAGGCTCGCCCATAATTGTAGGCTGTCCAAAAGTTACTGGAGGACAAGCCATTGAAAAGCAAAGTTTCAAGCTCTAGACGCGAGGGACTATCACCCACGTCTCAACATCTAGACGCGAGGGACTATCACCCGCGTCTCTGCATCAAGGCGCGTTGACTCGACACCCGCATCTCAGCATCAAGGCGCGTTGGCTCGACACCCGCGTCTCAACATCAAGGCGCGTTGGCTCGACACCCGCGTCTCAGCATCAAGGCGCGTTGGCTCGACACCCGCGTCTCAGCATCAAGGCGCGTTGGCTCGACACCCGCGTCTCAGCATCAAGGCGCGTTGGCTCGACACCCGCGTCTCAGCCTCAAGACGCAAAGGTCTAAAACCCGCGTCTCAGTTATAACCGCCTTGGTTAAGGGACCAATCACTGCCTACACGTAAGGGAAATCAGCCCCCATCGTGGCGTGTCTTTAGCAAGCACGTGGGTTAGTTACCGCCCATGTAGCGGGGAAGTTGGCCCTCATTGTGGAGCGTTTTCAGGGGGCACGTTCACCCCTGGGACCTCTATAAAAAGCCCCGTTTGCTATGAGATCAAGGCAGAAAACAGACGGAGGGAGGAGATCAGAGAATCAATCAGACGAAGAGAGACAGAAGGCGACACAGAGAGAAAAGAAGCAGATCAACTCTTCAGCAAGTTCACTGCGTACGAGCTAGCTTTCGCCTACCTTCTCTTTTAGAGTTTTTGTAGACAGAGCTGTGTCACTCTTTCTACCGGCCGAAGAGGAGGTCCCTGAAGGACGGTCATCTGGTCAACGGAGAACAAGATTCACTCTCCACCGCCACACGAAGAACCCAGCCTTAAACAAGGGGGAATTCAAGATTCAATATTCTCCCTCCATTGTAACCGGAAGGAACAGTTTTTGTTGTAATCCTTTTCATTTGATTCAAGGAAAACTTTTACTGCAATTCTTGTCTTCTCCTTTTCCGGGTCATACAAGAGATGGCGACTCCGCTGGGGACTACATTTGTCACTGAGGAGCAAATAGTGGCGCAGGATGACGTCCACCATAAGGGGAAGATGGTCGAATCGCTCGTTGTCGAGTTCGACCAGGCGAAGTACGAAGAGTTTCTCTCCTCCGGCTCCAAGAGCCCAAAGACCCGCGTCTGCCGCCGGGTCTCAACGGGGAATGGCCTCGAGGCCCGATCTGTGGCTTTCTCGAGCTCCCCTGTTGCCGACTGTGCCAAGCAAGGTACACGCGCCAACGCCTCTCAGAAGGCCCGCGTGGTCCCAGGCACATCTGCCTTCGCAACCAACCGCGTTGCACAGAACACCCGCGTCAGCGTCTCTCAGGAGACCCGCGTGGTGAGCATCCCTGGTTCTGCAGACCAGGAAGTTGTTGGTTTCTCTCCTCCTCCACGGCGCAACCGGAGTGCTGAGCGGCGACAGAGGAGACGCGCGCGTCAGCTTCAAGTTGGAACCGTTGGTTGTCCGACTGAGGCTAAACGCGACATGCAATTTGGCGCTTTGCCCGCGGCACGTCCAGTACATGAAATCTGCGTTTGGCGGCCCAAATGTGTAACTCCTCAAGTTGAGTCCTCTGAAGACCAACTTACCAAACGCCAAGGCGAAGCTTCTGCGTCTCGTCAAACGCAAGAAGCACGCGCCCACAGGCGTGGGGCCCAGCAGCCCACTCTCTCTCACACGTCTCTGCACGGACGCACTAGGCAGCAACGCGAGACTCGCGTCTCATCTCAACAGAGATACCAGACGCGCGTTCTACAGTCGCAACGCGAGAACCGCGTCCCTGAAGTCTGCGTCCATACTGCACAGCACATGGATACCTCCCGTCTTCGACGTTGCGAGGCTAGCCTCTTCAATCCCCCTCCTATGGATTTGAGGGATTATTTGACGAAAAAAGAAGTGTCAATCAGGCTACTTCGTCGTGTTGTTGCCAACGGCTCATCCATATGCTCTCTGAGTGCCATTGCGAATCAGGCATACATCAGCAGTCTTTAGTCAGACAGCTGACCCTGATTCCCCCGTCAGCTAAAAGAAGACGCTCCCACAGAAGGAGAACCTTTTCTGACGTCGAGTACCCGGAGCTCACTGCGAATATGACAAGCAGGACCAAGGGAAAACAACTTGCAGTCAGCTCAGATGAGTCCGAGTCTGACTCTGAACCGGAAGGGGTGTATCGACACACTCGCACCCGGACGGGGGCCATTCCCCCAATTGACTATAATGCCTTAGCCCACGGCGTTGAAGTGAACGATTCTTACTCCGCCGTAGCGGAATCTAGGGCTTCGAACTCTTCCGTCGAGAAGGAGACCTCCACTTACATGACAGGCACTCCTGAGAAGACGGCTAGACGTTTAGAACAGATCCAGAAGGCGCAAATGGATATGATTCTTTCTCAGCAGGAATCTATCAACTCCCTCAAGCAGGCAATTGCACAGCTGCTCGAAGACAGGAGGAAATCTCCTCCTAAAAAGTCAAAGGGCAAAAGGAGAGAGGGAGAAAGCTCATCTTCCGAACCTTCTGAGGAGACGCGGCGATCTGCTGCGGATTCGCCCAAATCCTCGTCGCAAGTAAAGGGCGACCAAGACCAGGGAAAGGCTCATGCTAAGAGAATGAGTCAATTAGAGCGACGCCTCGAGGCCCTTGCCAATCGCAAAAACCTCCAAGAAGTAGGAGTGGTCCGGCCCTATCCGGCTGAGTGGGACTTAGTTCCATACCCTCCTAAGTTCAAGGCTCCAACCCTCCAAGCATTCGACGGGAAGGGGTCACCCAACCAGCACATCTACTACTTCAAATCCCAAACCGGGAATGTAGTAGACAACGATGCTATCCTGGCGCGCCTGTTCATCGGCACCCTGAAAGGGTTAGCCTTTGAATGGTTCATGAAGCTCCCAGAAGGTTCTATCAAGAACTGGGACGATCTGGAGAAGCTGTTCTTAACACGCTTCTTCGAAGATGACTCCGAAGTCACGATGCCCACCCTTTTGGCTACCAAACAGCGGAAAGGGGAGTCCGTCAAATCTTTCGTGGAAAGATTTCGGAACATGGCACTCCGGTGTCCAAGCGGTATGACCCAGGCCACCCTGGTGGAAACATGCCGCCACAATCTCCAAACCTCACTCCTTGCTCAAATAGGAGTTGCTGAAAGCCGCACCTGGAAACAATTAGTCCAACAAGGTGAACAGGCTGAGGAGATTGTTGCCCGCGTCAGAGCGGAGGAAGGTAAGCCTAGGCTGGAAAGGTCAACAAGGCGTGCGCCAGACATATCCCTCCAAACAAAGCGGAAGGATAATTTGGCAACAGAGACCAAATCTCCCGCCAAACCTCAATCAGGCAAGGTGAGTGGCTCTTCAAGTCAGCCTCGTGCCAACAAGCAGTATTCCTTTAAGGAGGAACATGTCGATTCACTCTTCAAACTACTTAACAAGAGCAATCACTGAAGCTCCCTGAAGCCAGGCGCCCCAAGGAAGTCGGCAAGACTGACAATCCCAACTACTGTCTATACCACAGAATGTTGGGACACCCTACCAAAAGCTGCTACGTTTTCAAGGACGTCCTTCAAGCTCTGATTGACGCGGAGGTGTTAAAGCTCCGACCAGAGCAGAAGAAGGTGACGGCTAATGTGACGTTAGCTCTCCAGTTCGGAAGACAACCCCCAACACCTGCGGGAGTGGTCCCTATTCCAAGAGGAGAACTGAGAATAGTCAACACAGACCCTCACCAGCAGCAAGAGAAAGGCTTGGTACCCGTCCCTACACCTCAAGGGGAAATCATATGGGTCCACCCTGACCTTGTCGATGCACGGTAATGGACTACTGTGACCAACAGGAAATCCAAAGGCAAGGCAAAAGCCTCGTCTTACAACGTGGTATGCGCCTCTTCCCGAGAAGCGGAGACTGATATCCCTTCACTGACCGACTCAGAGGAGGAAACGATAGTCTTGGCCGCAGAGCCCAACCAACCAATGGCGGGAACCCGTTCAGGACAGGCGTACTTGAAACAGTACGGCGAGACGGCCGCAACCCCTCCACAACCAACTACAGAGCCAGTCAGGCCCTCCACAAAGCCACCTGTGGAGAAGCAGAAGGAGACTCAATTTTCTCGAGCCCTTCAAAAGGGCATCGCGGAAGGATCTACGGCACCTTACCGCTTTGATGTCCTGGCTCAGTTGGCCAACATTCCGGCACGCATTACCTTGTATGAACTTCTTAGACTATCAAAGTCTACCAGGGAAGCTCTGCAAGAAGCTCTGGCAAATGCTGAGGTCTTTATGACCCAGGTGCCGAAGGAGGAAGATGTAGAGGATTGCCTCCACACCTCCCAGAATGCCCCCTGCATCACCTTCACGGCAGATGATATGCAGGTTAAAGGGAAGCATGATCGACCCCTGTACTTCACAGGGTATATTGGATCGTCCGAGGTGAACCGCATCCAGGTAGATCCAGGGTCCGCGTTGAGCATCATGCCTCGCCGGGTCATGCAACATCTCGGCATTCCTACCCATCGTTTGAGCCCCACCCAGACGACTATCTATGGGTTCAATGCCAACCAGACCCGTCCGATGGGGAAGATCAAGCTCAGGTGTCAGATTGGAAGCCTCAAGTCGGAAGTGACATGCTACATCATCGACGCTGACACTTCCTACAATCTATTGCTGGGACGACCGTGGATTCACCGCAACTCCATCGTTCCCTCCACTCTCCACCAAGTTATGAAATACATTGACGGGAGTGGAAATGTGCAGACGTTGATTGCCGAAAGGTATCCGTTCAAAGGGGTCGAGAATTATTTCACCGACTCTTTGCTGTACCAAGATCCGGTGGAGACGGATGAAGCCCCACAACCAGAGGAGCCAGACTCTGGTAATGAGGCTGACACTGAGCCTGAGAAAAAAGAGTTCCTGTGGGAGTTAGAACCGCTTGTAACGGGCACTAATAAACCCGATGTCGATAATACCACCGATGATGTAGGCGGTTGGTATATTAATGAAGATTTAGATTTTGCGTATTTTTCTGTGTGTGCCTCAGATTCAATACCGTCAGATACTAGCACTGATATAGATGACGATCTCTGGTCGGCAATGGGTGCCTTAACATCGTTGCATGTACCAGTGAAGTCGTCCTTCGAGATATACCGAGACAATGGTAATGCGCAAGAATCTATATTCATGGTCCCAGCCAGACGAAAAGGCCAAAAACCAATTCTTTTTGGGAGAATCTCGCCTGAGCCAATGCCCCGCGAAGACTCAGAAAGTGAGGAGGAATCCCCTCAGCTCAGTCATTATGAACCAAAAGCGCTTAAAATGATGAAGTGCATGGGGTACGATCTAACCAACAGACCCGGGTTGAACTTCGGCAAAGGAAGGAGAACGCTACTTCGATCCTTTGTGCCGAAAGGGAAGGCCCCCGATTATTATCATCGGACGCGCCGGGGGTTGGGCTACGTATCAACTCTGGTCCCATCAGCCTCCGATTCTCAAGAATCGTCGAGCAACGATTACTCTTCAGACACATCATCTTGGAGTCAGATGTCAGTGTCAGCAACATCTTCAAGGAACTTTCAGTGAACATGGTTTCAACAAGCTACCTAGAAGATGGAAATGAAGAAATGATCCAATCTGATACAGATCCTTGGATCAAACATTTAAATGCTCTTTGGGATACCCGCTTTGAACAGCGCGAGCCACCCACAGAAGACAAGGTTGTTCAGATCAACCTAGGAGATGAAGCTAACCCTAAGCCCATCTTCATAAGCGACGGCCTGTCACCTTCGGAGAAGAAGGATCTAATATCTCTTGTACAAGAGTATATAGACGTCTTCGCCTGAAATTATGAGGACATGCCAGGACTTGATCCTCAGGTGGCCATGCACCGCCTCAACATCAATCCGGACGTAAAGCCTGTCAAACAACAGCAGCGACGGTTTCGCCCAGAAATAATGGAGGCAATTCAATCAGAAGTCAGAAAACTTATTGATTCTGGCTTCGTCAGGGAAGAACAACATCCCGACTGGGTAGCCAACATTGTCCCAGTTGCCAAGAAGAACGGGAAGATCCAGATTTGCATCGACTTTCGCGATTTAAACGAGGCCTGCCCCAAGGACGAATTCCCATTGCCGATCACAGATGTCATGATTGACAATACTTGTGGATTCGAACGAATGTCCTTCATGGACGGATTTTCAGGATACAATCAAATCAAAATGTATCCTGATGACGAAAAGCATACCTCCTTCAGAACACCTCTAGGGGTATATTGCTACACCGTCATGCCCTTCGGACTGAAAAATGCAGGGGCAACATACCAAAGGGCCATGAACGCCATTTTCCATCAGCAGATACGCAAAACGGTGGAATGTTATGCTGATGACATCGCGGTAAAAAGCCGCACTAAAGGTGATCACATAGCGGACCTGAAGGTGGTCTTCGACATCATGCGGGCTCATCAATTGAAGATGAATCCCACAAAGTCCTTCCTGGGGGTGGCCAGTGGCAAATTCCTAGGATTTGTTGTAACTTCCACAGGAATCCATTTGGACCCGGAAAAGATCCGCGCTATCCAGGAGATGCAACCCCCGAGAAGCCTCAAGGAGCTCAGGGGATTACAAGGACGATTGGCGTACATCCGCAGGTTCATCTCAAACCTTTCCAGAAGATGCCAACCCTTCACTAAGCTGATGAAGAAGGGTGTCTCGTTCATTTGGGACGACGCTTATCAACAAGCATTCGAGGAAATCAAGCAATACCTCACCCAACCACCAGTCCTTGTAGCTCCAATATCCGGAAAGCCGTTTCTGGTGTACGTCCGAGCAATGGATCATTCTTTGGGAGCTCTACTAGCTCAGAATGACGATCAGGGACGTGAGCAAGCAATCTATTATCTGAGTAGAACAATGATCGGAGCCGAACATCGGTATAACCCGATCGAGAAGGAATGTTTGGCACTGGTGTTCGCTATCCAGAAAATGCGACACTATCTGGTAGGCCAAACTATAAACGTCATATCAAAAGTCAACCCCCTGAGGTTACTTATGACTAAACCTTCATCGCTAAATGGCCGGCTGGCAAAATGGGCCATATTGCTCTCCCAATATGAGATGCGCTTTTTACCACAAAAGGCCATTAAGGGACAAGCAGTCGCAGATTTCCTAGCTGAGCACCCAGATCCGAGGGCAGCCAAAGTCTACGAGGATCTCCCAGATGAAGTTGCTGAAGTCTGCCTGACTCAGACATCGTTCGAAAGTCAAGTATGGAAACTTTTCTTCGACGGTGCATCAAGAACAAGCCCGAAGGGACACGTAGTAGCGGGGGTAGGAGTAGTACTCGTATCCCCACAAAATTATGTGATTCCCCGAGCTGTCTCATTAACTGAGCCCTGTTCCAACAATGTGGCGGAGTACAACGCTCTTTTGATTGGGATGCAATTCGCCGATGAGATTGGCGTTAAAAATCTCGAGGCATACGGCGACTCTAAACTCATCGTCAGTTAAGTTCGCGGGGAGTACGAAGTCAGACATGAGGACCTAGTACCCTACCACAACGCAACTATCCGCATGGCCGAGGGGTTTACAAGCTTCTACATCGACAATGTACCGCGCAGGCAAAATGCGCACGCAGATGCACTTGCATCCCTGGCTGCCTCATTAGCTCTTCCAGCTGGAGCAATGGAGAAGATATTCGTCTACAGCCACGACCTGTATTGCCCGAGAATCGCACTCGAAGACTACCCAGGATCAACGGGAGATCGTCGCGGCAAGGAAGCACTTGAAGTGTCAACCGGTCTAGAGCCTAGAGACTGGAGATTCCCCTACATCGATCACGTCTTATACGGCATCCTGCCTGAGGACACCAAAGAGGCGGCCGCCATTCGAAGGAAAGCCTCTAAATTCTACTATAATGCGATTACGCGAACATTGTATCGTCGATCGCATGACGGGATCTTGCTCCGGTGCCTCTCACTAAAAGAAGCCCAAGAGGTATTGAGAGAAGCCCACGACGGTATGTGTGGAGCCCATCAACCTGGCCCAAAACTGGCACATCGACTCCAAAGATTGGGTTACTACTGGCCCAAGATGATTGCCGATGCTGTCACTTATGCCAAGAGATGTCACGCCTGCCAAGTGCATGGCGATTTCATCCATCAAGCACCAGGCTACCTCCACTCTACGGCCTCTACCTGGCCATTTGAAATGTGGGGGATGGATGTGGTTGGTCCTATCAGCCCGCCATCATCAAAAGGACATCGGTTCATTCTGGCGATAACCGATTATTTCTCCAAATGGGCCGAAGCTGTTCCTTTGAAGGAGGTAAAATCATCTAACGTGATCAAGTTCGTGAAACATCACGTTATTTACCGTTTCGGTGTACCCCGGCGAATTGTCCATGACAATGGACCTCAGTTCATCAGCCAGGCGTTCCAGAGATTCTGCGCTAAGTTCAGAATCCAGAGTGTGTCCTCAACGGCATACTATCCACCCGCTAATGGCCTTGCAGAAGCTTTCAACAAGACTATTGGTAAGCTTCTCAAGAAGTTCGTCTCGAAAAGTCAACGAGACTGGGACGACAAGTTAGGTGAATGCTTATGGGCCTATAACACAACTGTGCGAACCCCAACTAAAGCTACGCCATTTTCTTTGGTATACGGATGCGAAGCCGTACTCCCACTGGAGATCCAAATTCCATCTCTACGCGTCGCCTTAACAGCGGAGATGACAACCGAGGAGAAGCATCGACAGTGACTCCAAGAACTGGAAGCCTTAGACGATAAGCGTCTGCAGGCCCAACAGCAAATCGAGCTCTACCAAGCTCGAATTACCAGAGCCTTCAACAAGAAAGTTAAAGTGCGAACTTTCAAGAAAGGCGATCTTGTCTTAGCCGTCAGAAGACCCATGGTAATGACGCACAAGACAAAAGGAAAATTCCAACCCAAATGGGAAGGACCATTTGTAGTAGAGTCAGTCTACTTAAATGGGTCATATCGCCTCATAACCTCAAATGGCGATACACTCATGATGCCGATCAATGGCAGGTTCCTGAAGAAATACTATCCTTAGATGGTATTCTTCCGCTGATCAAGTTAAAAGTACACCTCTGATCAAAACAAGAAGAGCTTCTTCATTATATCCAACGCCTCCGACGGCTAAGGATAGAGGAAAATGTTGGCTTCTAAGCCCAACATAAGTCTTCGACAACTCATCATGCTGAGGGGAATAGCATGGCTAGCCCAACTCAAACGGTAGTTGGTAAAGGCACCTCAAACCCGTTGACAGCTGAGGATTTGCTAAAAATCCTAAGGGACACGTTCCCATTTGATCCGACGCCTCCGACGGCTAAGGATAGAGGAAAATGTTGGCTTCCAAGCCCAACATAAGTCTTCGACAACTCATCATGCTGAGGGGAATAGCATGGCTAGTCCAACTCAAACGGTAGTTGGTAAAGGCACCTCAAATCCGTTAACAGCTGAGGGTTTGCTAAAAATCCTAAAGTGGACTTGGCTCCACTCTTTCCTCCAAAATCCCCTACCAATTCTCATCCACAGAATGGTAGGTCTACAAAATACAACCATTACTAAGTTAACACTATACCTCTGGTAATGGAAACTTTTCAATATTCCTTGTCGAGTACAAATTTTGTTTGTCAACTCTACACGGAGTATCAAATTTTCAAATTTGCCAAGTTAACACTACACCTCTGGCACTTCAAAATTTTCACTTGTCAATTCTCACCAATAGAATGACAGGTCCTCAAAATTGCTCTTATCATGAGGCAATCTTTGTCAAGTTAATATCACACCTCTGACAAATTACTGTTAAAGTTTAACACCACACCTCTAAACAGTAATCAAGTTTCTGCCAGGTTTAATATTACACCTCTGACAGTCACTTTTCTTCAGACTTCCATATCGAAGCTGAAATGGATGATGCTAAGTTAACACCACACCTCTAGCATCCAAGTCATTGCTAAGTTCAACAATACACCTATGGCCATGACTTTCCCTCGGACTTCCTTATGCAAGCCGAGATGACCAATGCTAAATTCAACATTACACCTCTAGCATTACCCTCACTGTCAAGTTAAACATTACACCTATGACAGTGACACTTCTGAGTTAAGTTAATATCACACCTCTGACTCACATCCTTGTCAAGTTAACATTACACTTCTGACAAGACCACTTCCAACCCGTTAAGTTAATATCACACCTCTGACGGTAACAAACTTTCCTAGACTCCCCACGAGTCTAGTCCCACTTGTTATTCTCTTCAACAGAATAATAAGTCTACTTAAAACATTGTTAGGTTAATACTACACCATCAACAGTGTTTCCATCAAATCCCCAGTTGAGCTCAATCAAGTTAATCCCAAACACTTGATAAAAGTTCACCCTTCCTGGGGGTACCAATTCTACTTGTCACTTTATCTTATAAAGTGGCAGGTCCACCAAAAATTATTTCATCTCTGTCAAGTTAATATTACACCTCTGACAGTATCATGAGAGTTCCTGAAATAGGATCTTTCTCCACAAAGTTTGACTTATTAAAATTACCATCAGAATTTTGACAAAGTCAAAAGCTCTTTGCTTCTATGCGTCTAACTGAAGACAAAAAGTTCAAGACAATGAAAGAGGCAAAAAGAGAAGTGTCACTTTTATTTATTTCCAGGCATATGAAAGTGATACAAAAACGCTCTCTTATACAATAAGATTGAGTGCTACAGTTAAAACGCTCTCTTATACAATAAGATTGAGTGTTACAGTTAAAACGCTCTCTTACAATAAGATGGAGTGTTACAATTAAGGAGTACAAAGAAGTCCCTCTCTCTCTCAGAGGTTGCACTCACTCCTTAAAGCCGCGTCTGATTCCAAGTGCGCGATGTTTTGTGGCTACAATAGAAGCTGGTTACACCACGATGCATGATGTAAACATCGAAAGAGCCCTAGCTGACTAAGCTAAGAGCAATGGTGTTCTTGAGGTCTGGTGGCAGCAGAAAGTCCTGCAACCCTTCATTCATGAATATCTCTTTCCCCAGCAGACCATCCAGCAGACATGAGGCGTCCTCGATGTTACTTCTGGGGTGGGAGAGGAAGAGGATCCTATCTGCCACCTTATCCACCGTAGCCCCCTCGCCGCCATACTTACCCTGACCATCTCTTGCCAGCAGGCATGACTTGTGCAGTGGATCAGAAGAGACCTTGGCGAGGGTCGAGTCCTCGTCAGGGATATAATATATTCCCTTGTGGACGATGAGGACCACAATATATTCCCTTGTGGACGAACATCGAACAAGTCCGCCGGCCGAAATATTCTTCCAGAGGCCCAGCAAACCTGAAAAAGGACAGTCAAGCCTACCTGCAAGAGATAAACAAGAGGGTTAGCAAATCTGGAACTTGGTATACTTTAAAGAATACTAAGTAACAAACGCGGCTATTATGGAGAACTGCAAACGCGGGAATAAGCCCGCGCGGTGAGCCAAACTACTGCGTCAGCAGAGACAGACGCGAATCAAAACTACGTCTCATTTTGCGCCCGCGCCTAAAAGCACAAGGCGCGAAAAAGACTCAAACGCCGAAAACTGCCATCTCTCTGTTGAATAAACAGGAGTTGCAAGATTCGGGTCTGAAAATTTCAGCCCAATTTGGAATTCATCCAAGTCAATGGCCTTAAAACGCGAGCTTCATGAGCAAGGCCCGCGCCAAGTGCCAAGGGTTTCAGCACTCGCGTCCAGAGAGGAAGTTGGCGGCGCAAATTCCAGAAGGAATACACCAACTCAGACTTCATGAGAAAATTCCAAATGACAATCTCTTCAGGAGATGCCAAAGTGCAAGTTTGGGTGGACTACAAGTATTATGGCAGGTCGGGACGGCATATCCGCAGAGGCCTCCGTCAAGAGCAGAACTCTCTGCCTCAGAACGGAGACATGAAAGGTGCTTTCTCCTGAAGAGACCAAACAGAAGCATAAAAGCTCTGGGTCATCTTCATCCACAGAATCATCTTCATCCATGGAGACAGAACCTTTTTTTTTTTGAAACTCTGAAGGAGATGAGACTTCTCAGAGCAAACCAAAGAAAGAACAGTCCAAGGTCTGGATTGTTGAAAAGGGAGGGGGTGCGTCCTATTTATAGGCAGCCCCTAATAACTGTCATTAATGGTGCGCTAATCGGAACCGTTGCCTTGGTGGCCGCACGACTGCCAAAGTCCAATGAGAGACTGACGCGTGGAGCGTCGCTTTGGGAACCGTCGCAGACACTGGTCTCCAACCGCCAGCGCCGTTTTGCATTAAAGCGCATTAACGTCTAAGTTCAATAAAGAACCGACGCGTGGACAACTGCTTCGGGGAACAACGGATGACCCGGTTTCCCAATCGTCAGTGAAGATTTGACGTTCAAAGATCTCCTAAAATCTTTTAAGTCAGGCTGCATTAAACGCAGATAGGAAAGTCGCGTCCAAAGAACTGCGTCTCCTTTCTCAGATTGAAAGACATCCACCCGCGTTCCAGAAGAATGTCTGCGTCGCGTCCCTTCAGCAAACAATGTTGCGTCCCTCGCGTCTGCTCTATCTGCGTCTTTCTCAGCAAGACAAATTCGCGTTTCACTCTGTGATTGACGCTGCGTCTCATCAAAAGGACTTAGTGAAATCTAAGTTCCTATGGAATGATGACCGCGTCTCACCCTGTGATTGACGCCGCGTCTCATCAAAAGGACTTAGTTCTATCTAAGCTCCTATGGACGGATGACCGCGTCTCACTCTATGGATCAATGCCGCGTCTCATCAAGAAGACTTAGAGTCGACGCCGCGTCTCATTGAAAGAACTTAGTCTTACCTAAGTTCAGTATTCACAGCCAGTGATCAGGGAGTTAAATTCATCCACAGCTAAACAAAGAAGATGGAACAAAAACTTCAAAAACTTTTATTATATCGAAAATAGTAAAAGTGGATACAAACACTCTAATAGAGTGTCCTCTTCTTTACAAAAAAAAGGGGAAGAAGGGGAAAAGGCTAAAAGTCTTGATCCGACAAAGAACGGATACGCTCCCTGAGACGATGCATCTCGTGCTGACGTGCCTTCTCAGCCTCCATCATGGCTTGGACTCGCAGCTCCTCTTCAGATAAAAAGGGTTTTGCAGCCAGCTGTGCTCGCAGAGATTCCAACCTGGAGGAATGAATGGTCTGGCTTTCTTCAGCTCGTGCCTTCGCAGCTTGTTGCTCCTCCAGCCTCTTCCGGATGGTGGCAAGCGTCCTCTCATTATCCGCGATCATGACTTCCGCCTTAGCGATGGCAGACCGAGCATTGGTAATGGGGAGCTCTGCGTTTTGCCGGATGAACTCGGATTCCATTGAATCGTCAGCCAGTTTCTGACATTCAGCTTGGGAACGCTCGAGATTGCGGACCTCTTCAGCAACTTGTGCTTCCACCTCCTGTCGCTCTTGTTCCTGGGTGGCTAGGAGCCTAGTCAAGATGACCTGGGCTTCTTGAGAAGAACTAGCATTGTCCAAAGACTTCAGATCTTTCAGGTCACTTCCCAATCGCTCAACCAATAGCAGACACGACTTGGCAAGCGAGGAGCCTCCGGTTAATTCGATGTTACCGGCCATGTTTCCAAGAAACGTCCGGGCAAAGTCAAAAGAGCTATGCCCAGACAGGATAAAATCGATGCACGATCGCATCACGTCAAGGAACTGCTGCACCATTTTGCGTGTCAGGAAATCCATGGTATCATCACCCGAGGTACTCCCCGACCCCCTTTCTATCATGAGGAAAGGGGTGCAAGCCGGCTCTTTTTGCGCGAGAGTCGTGCTGACCGTCGATACGACAAGAGCGAGACTGGCCACTGGCGCTTCCGGAGGTGTTATCTCTGCAGGAACCTCCACAGCTAATGATGGAGTAGTAAGCGCAACCTCCTCAGAAGCTTCAACCGAGACCTGAGCTGTGTGGCCTTTTGGAAGGGTACCGACCGTCGGACTCTCCACCTGAGCCCCCTCAGTTCCCTCTGCAAGTTATCGCGACATTAGCCACAAAGGAGAAAAGCGAAACATTTAAAATATCAGAACTTCCTTACCATCTGGGAGGTCCAGAGATGTCGAATCCTTGGGCGAATCCTGCAGAGCGGAAGTCTCCCCGGCTTCAATAGTAACCTCTTCACCCTGCAGAGTGGGTTCTTCCCCAGCCTTAGGGGTTGCCTCCTCTTCCGGCAAAATGGAAGGCTCCCCAATTTCAGTAGTTGCCCTCTTTGGAGTTATCTCGGCAACTGAAGCCTCGACTCCTTCGGACTGGGTCAGCTCTTTTACCGTCTCCTCGATATGTGAGGAGATTACAGATTCAATGTCCCCGGCCAACCCTGCAGAATAAAAGAAGAATGTTAAAACATCCTCTTCAAAATGAAAAGGGAAATTAGGTCAAAAGAGTACCTTCAGCGGGAATAATCGCCAGCTGTGATACCGTTGATGGCTCACCCCCGTATATTTCTTCCTCTGAGATGTGGGAGAACTTACTCGGATCAGGAAGAGCGAGTTCATCGCCGTAGTCGACCTCGTCTTCAAAATCGCTTTCCCCTGAGAGTGAGGAAGACGATAGCGCCACGCGCGAGACTTCTGCAGCCGGAGCCTTGCCACCAATTACCCCAGTGGTAGGACTGGGGTCAACTGCCCGAGGACTGGAGATGAAGACACAAGGCGACCCAGGTTGCTGTGCCTCATCTCTCCCTTCATAAGCAAGTAAAAACCCGAGTTGAACTGAAATCCCCGGAATATCGACATCTCCTCCACTCATGATGTCGACCTCTAGCTGCTCATCCTCGTCAGCAGTGGTGGCTCTGTCAACGAGCTCCCCTTCCTCCGCAGACCTACGGTCTCTGCTGCTCGACCTAGGGGCACGGACTAAATGAACATCCTCTTCAGCTATATCTTCTTCCCTCGGTACCTCAACGACAGCAGGGATGTCTTCGGATCGGGAGACTTCGGTTGTCAAGTCTCTCCGAACCTTCTTGGTGAAAATCACCTAGAGGGGGGGGGTGAATAGGTGATAATGCTAATCAAAGGGCAATTTAAAAATTTAAAGCTATAACAATCACAATGTGAATGCAAGCAAGTAAGTATGATGAGCAAGTAATAAGTGCAAGCAAAGTAGAGTAATAATTGCAAGAATGTAAACCAATCGCAAACACAAGGATATGTTATCGAGGTTCGAGCACCCAGCTCTACTCCCCGCCTTCCCCAGAAGGATTCCGACCACTTCCACTATCACAAAGATCTCAAATACAATGGAGTACCCAACTCCTACAATCTCAAGAACAAGTGATTTCCTTGGTAGTCAAAAGACCACAAACTCTCTCTTTCAAAAATCTCTTCCCTTACAAAGGTCCTTAGAGAATAATGAGTAGAATTGAAGCTCTTTTGTGTAAGGAAAAGAAATTGAAATCAGAGAAAAACTTTTGAAAATCCTTCAGAAAATTGAGAGAATTTAGCACAAAAATCAAGAACTTTGAAAGCCTTAAACTTTTGAATTTTAGCAATAATTGTTGTTGTAACCAATCTCTCCCCAAACACCCCTATTTATAGGAGAGGGCTAGGGTTTAGGGATAAAACATATTTACTGATGTTTAGGAGGTAATTAGATCAAAATATATCTTTAAACGAATTTTTAAATACAAAAGATAAAAATAAGCAGCTCTTAAAAATCTGCCCGTTACTGTTCAAACGGTCGGATCGGTCGACCGGGCCGGTCGACCGGTAGTATAAAAATTTGACCGTTGAAGTCTAGCGGTCGACCGACCCGGTCGACCGATAAAACCTGTGAGCAAAAAATAATAGTCCGGTCGACCGCCCCGGTCGACCGACAGACGTGCACACGGATACGTGCATCTGCCAGGACTCGGTCGACTGGTCCGGTCGACCGGACCAGACTGACACAGACTCGGTCGACCGACCCGGTCGACCGGATCAGGTCAAAAAGTCAATTTTAAAAAGAAAACAAAGAGAATTTTGATTTTAACAAAATACTTTTGAACAGGGATTAGTATAAAACATAAATATATATCTGTAGGCAAAATCTTGTATGCAAAATATTTTTGTATAATTTATAAGAAAATATTTTGGAATGAGCATGTGCGCAAAAACGTGTGTGATAGAGCTTCAAACCTATCCACTATTCTTTAACAAACTATAAACTGAAAAACAAATTACATGAAGACTTCTTGTGCTATCTTCAAGTCTTTGAGCCATCCAATGCCTTGCTAGTGCCTTCTCTTCTATGATCCTTCCTTGATGTGCAATTTGCCTTCCTTGCTTTGTGGAACTTAGAAGTTCTTGCAATAGCTAAGCGAATGGTCTCTAATCATGGTACAAACCTGAAACTTATCTTAACAAACTTGTTAGTACCAAATAGCTCATATTTGGTTTGTCATCATCAAAACACAAAACAATTGGAGAGTGTAACCTCTTGGGCCAACAATCTCCCCTTTTTGATGATGACAAAACAAATAGGCTATTAACAAAAATATAGGGTAGGAGAAAACTCCCCCTCAAATTATGCTATACATAAAACACAAGAATATGCTCTAGAAACTAATAATTGAAATGATGCACCAATTATTGAAACCAATTAAAACACAAAAATTTCTCTTGATACCAAAAATACCAAAAATACCAAAACACAAGAACTCATAAAAACAAAACATATAAATTCATAAAACAAATCTTAAAATTAAAGCATATAAATTCATATGGAACCAAGACCAAATGAACTTATTTTTGTCATGTAAACTTATTCTCCCCCTTTTTGTCATACATCAAAAAGGGTATGAAAAACATGTTTATTCAATAATACAAACATTAAGTTCTCCACAAATAAACAAAAATCTAGCAAAATCAAGAGGTTTAGTGAAAATATCGGCTAGTTGTAAATCAGTGGAAACATAATCAATATCTATATCACCTTTCTCAAAATGATCTCTAAGAAAGTGATATCTAATCTCAATGTGCTTGGTCTTACTATGTTGATTTGCATTTTTGGTCATGTGAATAGTACTAGTATTATCACAAAATATTTTTATATGATCAAAGTGCAAATCAAAATCAAGGAGAGTATGTTTCATCCAAAGGACTTGTGCACAACAAGCCCCCGCGGCAACATACTCCGCCTCGGCGGTTGAGAGAGCTACGGAATTTTGTTTCCTAGAGGACCATGAAACAAGACAATTACCAAGAAATTGACATGTCCCACTAGTACTCTTTCTATCTACTCTACAACCCGCATAGTCGGCATCCGAATAACTAGTCATAGAAAAATCTATAGTTTTCGGATACCAAAGACCCATTCCAATAGTGCCCTTAATATAAAGAATAATGCGTTTTACCGCAATAAGATGAGACTCTTTAGGACACGATTGAAATCTAGCACAAAGACACACACTAAACATGATATCCGGCCTACTTGCCGTCAAATAAAAAGACTTCCTATCATGCTTCTATATAATTTAATATCAACATTTTTACCTTGTTCGTCCTTATCAAGCTTGGTAGTAGTTGCCATTGGAGTGTTGCAAGCCTTTGATCCTTCAAGCCCAAACTTCTTTACTAGCTCCTTTGCGTACTTGGCTTGGTTAATGAAGGTTCCGTCTTGCAATTGCTTGATTTGGAGTCCAAGGAAGAAATTTAGCTCACCCATGGAAGACATTTCAAATTCTAGTTGCATTACCTTCTCAAAATCCTTGCATAAAAGCTCATTAGTAGATCCAAAAATTATATCATCAACATAAATTTGCACAATTAAAATATCATTATCAACATGCTTAGTAAAAAGAGTTGTGTCTACTTTTCCTTTAATAAAATCATTTGAAATGAGAAAACTAGAAAGCCTTTCATACCAAGCTCTTGGAGCTTGTTTCAATCCATACAAAGCTTTATCAAGTTTAAAAAACAAAATCGGGATGAACATGATCAACAAAACCGGGAGGTTGAGCAACATAAACTTCTTCATTAATAAAACCATTTAAAAATGCACTTTTTACATCCATTTGAAAAAGTTTAAAATTTTTAAAACATGCAAAAGCTAGTGTCATCCGTATGTCTTCAAGCCGTGCTACGGGTGCAAAGGTCTCCTCAAAGTCAATTCCCTCAACTTGAGTGTAACCTTGGGCCACTAACCTAGCTTTATTCCTAATGACATTTCCGGACTCATCCATCTTGTTTCTAAAGATCCACTTAGTACCAATTATTGGTCTATCGTGGGGCATAGGAACAAGGTGCCAAACTTGGTTGCGCTCAAATTGATTGATTTCCTCTTGCATGGCAAGCAACCAATATGGGTCCGTCTCGGCTTCGAGAATGCCTTTGGGTTCAAAATGAGAAATAAAAGCAAAGTTACCACATATGTCATGGAGTTTGGAGCGCGTTGTGACTCCTTTAGATGCATCACCCAAGATGAGCTCCTTAGGATGATTTGTAGCGTATCTCCAAGCTTTAGGAAGCGGTTGAGTGCTTTCCTCCTTATCCTCTTGAACTTCACCAATAGGATCTACCTTTTCTTCTTGAGCGGGTGAGTCCTTCAAGGATAGTCTCTCCATGTCTTCACCTAGTGGTTCAATCTCTACAACATTCTCAACAACCACATTAGATTCTTCAAATTTAACATGCATGGATTCTTCAATGGTTTGAGAAGATCTAATGAAAACTCTATATGCTTTGCTAGTAGAGGAATATCCAACAAAGATAGCCTCATAAGCCTTAGCATCAAATTTACCCAAATTATCCTTAGTATTTAAAACAAAACACTTGCATCCAAAAACTTTAAAATATGCAACATTTGGTTTTCTAGAATGATACATTTCAAAAGAAGTTTTTGAAGAATTTTTGCATAAATAAATACGATTCGATATATAGCATGCGGTGTTTACAGCCTCGGGCCATAAATATTGAGGGAGGTCATATTCACTTATCATTGTCCTAGCCATCTCTTGAAGTGTTCTATTTTTCCTTTCTACAACTCCATTTTGTTGTGGAGTTCTAGGACAAGATGTTTCATGCTTAATTCCCTTTTCATCACAATAAGTCATGAAGAGTTGGTTAATAAACTCACCACCTCTATCACTCCTTATTCTCAAAATCGGAAAACCTTTTCTTTTTCAACTCTTTTTCGAAAAATTTTAAAATGAGAGAAAGTTTGATCTTTATTTTGTAAAAAGAAAACCCAAGTGAAACGGGAGAAATCATCAACCAAAACAAATGCAAATCTACTTCCATTTAAACTCTTAGTTTTAGTTGGTCCAAAAAGATCCATATGAATTAATTCTAAAGGCCTAGTTGACATGATATCCTTGATTGGTTTAAAGGAAGACTTGGTTTGTTTCCCAAGTTGGCACGCACCACAAATGCGGTCTTTCTCAAAATCCAAGCAAGGTATACCCTTCACCAATTCCTTTGAATTAATCCTAGAGATATGGTCAAAAGATGCATGTCCTAATCTTCTATGCCAAAGCCAAGAATTTTCATCAAAAGCATTTAAGCATTTAGTAGAACAATCTAAATTAAGCATGTCAATAATATAAAAATTATTATCACGAAAACCGGTAAGAATACAAACATCGATTTAACATCAAAAATCTTGCATGAGGAATCATCAAAAACAACTTTAAGTCCACGATCACAAAGTTGGCTAATGCTAAGCAAATTATGTTTTAAACCATCTACTAAAACAACATTCTCTATAATAGGAGATGAACCAATTTGAATATTACCAATACCGATGATGGTGCCTTTGGAATCATCCCCGAAGGTGACGGAGCCACCTTCCATGTACCTTGATAGGGTTGTGAAGTTGTTGATATCCCACGTCATGTGTCTCGAACAACCACTATCAAGGTACCACCGCTCCCTACGTCTTGGAGCCTTGGTGTGTACCTACATCAAACATTTTAGGACTTGATTTTGGTACCCACATTTTCTTGGGTCCATGAGGGTTAGAGCCATTAACCCAAACAAGATTATTTGAACTATGCAATTTATCATAACAAAATTTAGCTAAATGTCCATTATTGCCACAATAAGTACATCTATACACTCTACCATATCTAAAAGCATAGTGAGTGTGTGATTTGTGAGCATGGGTATTGTGAGCATGAAAAGATTTAGCATGAGAAGTATTATTTGAAGTGTGAGCATGTGGAATTTTAACATGAGAATCTTTAACATGAGAAGTGTGCTTTTTGGAAAACTTTTCTTCAAGCTTCTTGGTGTTAAAAGCACAATCTTTCAAAATCTTTTCAAAATCAACCATTTTGGTTTTTAAGGAAGAAATTTCTTTATTATCAACAATAGGGGTTTTACCCTTACAAGAAATCTTATAAGCGTCAAATTCATTTTGAATAGAAACAAGATTGGAAGAAAGATCATCTTTTTCTTTTGAAACCAAAGCAAGTTGATTTTTAAGAAAAGCAACTTCTTTTTGTAATTTTAAGCATTCAAGTTTCTTATTATCATAAGTTTCAGAAAGTTCTACAAAGGCATAAACTAGAACTTCCTTACTTAGTTCATCATCTTCATCATCAAGGGATTGAGGGGTTACCTTAGGTGTGTTTGCCATGAAACACATGTTAGCTTGATCCACCTCCTCTTCGGACTCGCTTTCCGAATCCCATGTTGCTTTGTAGGCTTTCTTCTCCTCCGGTTTCTTTGGCTTGAAGGAGGAAGTCATCTTCTTCTTGAACTCCGGACAATCCGCCATGATATGTCCGGGTTTGCGGCAATTATAGCAAATGATCTTCCGCTCCTCTTTGCCTTCGAATCTTCTCCGGAAGTTGAACTTGTTCTTTCGGTACAACCTCTTGACATTCCGCACAAGTAGAGTTAGCTCCTCATCTTCTTCTTCGTCTTCATCATCTTCATCATTGGTGGATGAAGTCTTGAAGGCTATAGATTTCTTCTTTGAAGTAGTGGCCTCTTCTCTTGCCTTCTTCTCCATCTCATGGGTCTTTAGGTTCCCAATGAGACTAATGATGTCCATCTCGTCCTTGTCGTTTAACTCCTTTAAGGTGGTGGCCTTGATCTCCATGAAGAAGGAAGAGCCCGTATCACTTTGCGCACCTTTTGATCGTTGGAGATGACGTCACCTAATGAAGAAAGACCATTTGTAATTTTAGTGAAACGAGTAATCATACAATCAATGGATTCATCATCAAGCATTTTAAATGATTCATATTGAGACCTCAAGAGATCTATCTTAGCTCTCTTGACTTGTGAAGTCCCTTCATGTGTTACCAATAAGTGTTGCCAAATCTCATAGGCGGATTGGCAATGAATTACCCGTGTAAGGTCATCCTCATTCAAGGCGGTTAATAGGGAGTTTTGGGCTTTTGAGTTAGCCTCATATTCTCTAAAATTGAAGTCGGTCCATGTACTTTCATCACTATCGGGTGCTATGTAGGGTTTGGTCAAGGATTTAGCTACCAAGCTACCTAGTGATTGCAAAAATATAGTCATCCTAACCTTCCAAATGGGAAAATTTAGGCCATCAAATTTAGGTGGGGTTTTAATGTTATCGGCCATGTTTACTAGTGTATGAATGGATGAATGAAAATGTTGATTAGCAATATTTTAAGGATCTCTCTATGGATGTTAAGCCAAACCTAGAGTCCAAGCTCTGATACCAATTGAAAATCACCTAGAGGGGGGGTGAATAGGTGATAATGCTAATCAAAAGGCAATTTAAAAATTTAAAGCTATAACAATCACAATGTGAATGCAAGCAAGTAAGTATGATGAGCAAGTAATAAGTGCAAGCAAAGTAGAGTAATAATTGCAAGAATGTAAACCAATCGCAAACACAAGGATATGTTATCGAGGTTCGAGCACCCAGCTCTACTCCCCGCCTTCCCCAGAAGGATTCCGACCACTTCCACTATCACAAAGATCTCAAATACAATGGAGTACCCAACTCCTACAATCTCAAGAACAAGTGATTTCCTTGGTAGTCAAAAGACCACAAACTCTCTCTTTCAAAAATCTCTTCCCTTACAAAGGTCCTTAGAGAATAATGAGTAGAATTGAAGCTCTTTTGTGTAAGGAAAAGAAATTGAAATCAGAGAAAACTTTTGAAAACCCTTCAGAAAATTGAGAGAATTTAGCACAAAATCAAGAACTTTGAAAGCCTTAAACTTTTGAATTTTTAGCAATAATTGTTGTTGTAACCATCTCTCCCCAAACACCCCTATTTATAGGAGAGGGCTAGGGTTTAGGGATAAAACATATTTACTGATGTTTAGGAGGTAATTAGATCAAAATATATCTTTAAACGAATTTTTAATACAAAAGACAAAAATAAACAGCTCTTAAAAATCTGCCCGTTACTGTTCAAACGGTCGGATCGATCGACCGGGCCGGTCGACCGGTAGTATAAAAATTTGACCGTTGAAGTCTAGCGGTCGACCGACCCGGTCGACCGATAAAACCTGTGAGCAAAAAATAATAGTCCGGTCGACCGCCCCGGTCGACCGACAGACGTGCACACGGATACGTGCATCTGCCAGGACTTCGGTCGACTGGTCCGGTCGACCGGACCAGACTGACACAGACTCGGTCGACCGACCCGGTCGACCGGATCAGGTCAAAAAGTCAATTTTAAAAAGAAAACAAAGAGGATTTTGATTTTAACAAAAATACTTTTGAACAGGGATTAGTATAAAACATAAATATATATCTGTAGGCAAAATCTTGTATGCAAAATATTTTTGTATAATTTATAAGAAAATATTTTGGAATGAGCATGTGCGCAAAAACGTGTGTGATAGAGCTTCAAACCTATCCACTATTCTTAACAAACTATAAACTGAAAAACAAATTACATGAAGACTTCTTGTGCTATCTTCAAGTCTTTGAGCCATCCAATGCCTTGCTAGTGCCTTCTCTTCTATGATCCTTCCTTGATGTGCAATTTGCCTTCCTTCCTTTGTGGAACTTAGAAGTTCTTGCAATAGCTAAGCGAATGGTCTCTAAACATGGTACAAACCTGAAACTTATCTTAACAAACTTGTTAGTACCAAATAGCTCATATTTGGTTTGTCATCATCAAAACACAAAACAATTGGAGAGTGTAACCTCTTAGGCCAACACTTGGGAGCAGGTTCAGCAGTTGAAGCAGAGCGTTGACGACGCTTGCTTACCGCCTGTCGAGTCTTTGTTGCTCGTGGCTCCGCCCTTGCTACTTGCGGCTCCTCCCTTGTTGGTCGCGGCTCCGCCCTTATTGCTCGTGGCTCCCTTCCCGATCTTCTCCCGACCTCCTTCTGGGCCTTCAGGTACTGGTCGGTGAGTTTCGAGTGTTTACCAGACTCTGACCTTGCCTCGAGATTTGCATTGATGCTCTCAATACATGAAGACGCCGGAACAAAGTCTGATGTCTGGATGGCTTGGAAATACCAAGTGCAGAAGCTGAAGCTCATACGGCACTTGGACCCCTCGATAGATAGACGGAAAGTTGCTCCCGTCCCTCCGGCCACACTGTGGTACCAAGCCCGAGCACCTTCGAACAAGTTCCCTTCGAAGGCGAGTCGAGCATTGGGATTCCCGACGTAGAGTTGATCGTAGCCGAACTGTCGAGCGAAACGATTCGGCATGTACGGCTCGATGGTGCATGAAGTCCCTTGCCGGAAAAGCACATATCCAGGCCGAATATTGATCAACCACCAGAAGACTCCCGCGGACAACCTCGTGAAGCCATCTGGGCCTGCGGAATCAGTAAATAGATCCCCGAAAGATGCACCAGAGATCTCGGGGAAGCAGCGATTGAGCTGGTAATTCGCAGAATCTGAAAGTCGCTTCCGGACGTAATATATATAAAGATCACGCCAGCTCGAATCCTCCAACCGCTGTACAAAAGGGACGGAACTCTCCCTCCAACGCACCGCCGTCATCAGAGAAGGGCAGTGCATCACGTACCAAGCCATGAGGTACGTATAAGGCAGCTCGATCCGAGGGTTGGGGCGCTTCACCGTCGGATTCCCCTCTGAGTCAACATACGGCTTGTCGTGGGAGTCGACAGTTTTCGGCGCCTCGCAGAAACTCTTGGTTAGCGCCCGCAAACCCGCTCTGAATGCCAGCCGCCACGGCCGGGAGAAGGCTATAGGGTTGCCATGAGCCAGGAGCACCGCCGGGTACACCACGTCAGCAACAATAGCTTCATGTGGCAGCGTGGGCACCACACAACGCTTCAGCCACAACATCAAGAAGCCCGCCAACAGTGCCCTATCGGAGATAGGGGTCCGGGCTTGATGGTGGAAGCTTTCAAAAACCAGGTCAGGGTCGAAACCGTCCTCGTTCGAAACCGTGGTGTAGAAGCCTTCAGAAGCCTTGTCGATCCTGTCTTCAATCTCCCTGTCGGAACTGGAGCCAGTCGGGTTATCGGATTGTCTTTATTATTGACATCGTTGAATAAGTAACTAGCCCAAGACAGTTGCTTGACTCCCTGCGACCTCCAGGCCGTTATCTGGCTGCAAATGTGGAAGTGACACATCACTTCCCAGTAAGTCTCGTACACCCGAGGAAACTCTTTCTTCAAGAGGTGGAGCTCCTCAGTGGTCGGGACATATTCCTTATAGGGAATGTCCCCTGTTGCCAGCCCCGAGACCTCATGTAGCTCGTGCAGTGCAAGGCCCATCTCTCCGACCGGGGTAAAGAATGTCCCCGTCAGAGGATTGTAGCGCTCCAGGATCCCGAAAAAGTTATGAGAGCCTGGTGGGATAGCCCACTGTACGGCCCTGACCGCCGGGTACAGTCCCACACGCTTTAGCAGATCCCCAAGATCGGTGAGGACGAAACCCACCATCCTGCCCCACCAGTAGTTCTCCGTGGAATGGACCCACCCGGGCGAACGAAACCCGACCGGATAATCACCCTCCGCTTCCATGAACGCGTTGAGGAAGGTAGTACCAAGTTGTGGTATCTCTCCAACCGGAACCTCAGACTTGCGCGACCCAGGGAATAGGCCGAGAACCGACCTGTCATGGCTATCATGACGGTGTACTTTATGGGAACCCAAATCACCGAGAGTAATCTCAGGGACATATCGAGAAATGTCCCATTCCATCTTCCGAGGGACGGACATTGATAGGTAGTGAAAAATGCATAATTGTCATCATATATACCATCGCATTTGCACATTTATTCATATTATAATGCACAATTATTAATATTTCTTTATTTAATATGTGCAGGCCTCAAATTATAAATTTAATAAAGAATAAAGCTTAAAGAGCCCAAAAGCCCAGATCCAAGCCCATGTTTGAAGCCCAGGTGAAGAAGCGCAAATACAAAGATTCAAATGCAAATACAAGGGCTAAAAGTTGCAAATATCAGAAATTAGGGTTGGATAGACTTCTATCAAACCCTAAACACCTGCGGGATAAGGATAAAAAGCCAAGATAAAGAGGAATTTCGTGGAGAGAGGATTTGAAGAAATCTGGATTAAGAGTAACTTGATTATCAAGTTATTTCGAAAATTTAGATTAAAAGGCCAGGATCACACTTATAAAAGCAGAAGCCCACATGGACGGACCAGGAGAGGCCACGCGCCAAAGCGCGTGGCCAGAAGCCAGTAAACTGCCGCGGAGGCGCGGCAAAAGCCGCGCATCCGCGGCAGTTTGGATAGAGATGGGTACCAGATTTTGTTGGCACTTCTATCCGGGACTCCTCTACATTCTGCACTATAAATATCTGTGCATTCGCAACAGGGAGGGGCATGCAGAGACGATTAGGGTTTGCTTTAGCAATTTTTATTCAAAGTTGTAATTTTTATTTCAAGTTCTTTGTGGAGAAGAAGGAGACAATTGTGTAACCGGAGATCCATCAATAAAGGTCACTCTTTGTTCTCTGTTAAATTTCTGCAATTATTTTATTTCTTTTGCAATCTCTCGTGTTTTAATCTTCGATCTCTTCCTGTTTTCGTTTTTTCTTTATTTTTGCAGTCTTTCTCATTAGATAAAAACCAAAAAAAATTAAATAATTGAAAAAGCAAAAAAATGATGATGAAGAACTAATCTTCCTAGTGGTTTGCTGAGATTCTTGAAGCAACCCTAGAAGCAATTAAATCTTGATCCGATTAATGAACATCACTAGAAACCCTAGGTTTAAAGGCAACTAATTCTAGAAGATTAAAAAAAAAATACTTAAAATTCTTAATCTAGGTTACATGATAAAAGGACCTTTTCATGACTTCAACTTAAGAACTAGGACAGCATAAGTTGAGATTCGTCTTCTATTAGGCTGTACCTAGATGTTAGGAGGAACCATAGTTAGGTTTTTGATCTATGTAACTTAGTTAGAATTGTGTATTAATTTTCTTTCTTGATATAGTTGTAATAACCTAGGGTGAATTATATTAATCTTAAGATGAAGATCAAGCTCTTTAATTGCAATAGGGTTGTGGTAGAAAATCAGCAAAACCATCTCTTCTCCAATATTTTCATCTCAAGATCTAATCTCTCTCTCTTATTTTTGAAGATACAGAGGAATCGAGTCGAAACGCTTTCATCGCATCCTTCCTGAGGATCACGACCCGCTCGAGCCCTTGCTACAGCGATTCGCATTGAGACTAAGACAATCTGAACTCTATTTCAATCTCAATCAAATTTTGGCGCCGTTGCCGGGGAAGGAACGGCACGATTTCTTTGTTCTAATCATTCTTTCTTTCTGTTGCAGGTACAGAGAACAGAAAGCAGAAACAGAGCAGCAGAAGACACATATTGCTATCCAGTGCCTCTGCCCTCGAAGGCAGAGCACTTGGACCTACAAGTTTGCCGCGAATCCACGGCAAAAGCCGCGAATCCGCGGCAATTGTAGCTCACTACTAATTCATTTTTCTGCAGGTTGCTCTGCAGTGCAAAAAAATATTTTCTGCTGTGTTATATCCTCTCTGTGATCACTCTGCAACTGTTAATAATTAACATTAACCTATTTGTTGAAAAAAAAATAAAAAATATTTTTTAGACTCTTACATTTTAGGGCACGTGTCTATTTTTATTCTTTAATTCTGTTGAAGAGTGCTGGCAACAAGGTACGTTTTGCATAAGCATATAGATTAGGAAGCACTCTTGGTTGTTTACCGCTTTCTTGAGTGATTACTTTTCTACCGCTTTACACGTACACTAATCCATCTTAAGGGCATAACCCATAACAAAGATAAGGTGGGGATTTCATCACCCTTCCTTGGCCCACAAATCATACCAGTCACATCAAACCCTAACCCTAATTAAAACTTGACTAGACGTTGGCTAAGGTAACTCGGACTCAATAGGAGATTGACCGAAGAAGGGAAAGTTGTTCGAAATTAACCTTGCCAAATCGGTGTCTAGCGAAGGATTGAGGGCCGAAAGCCCGAAGAACGGGGTTATTTAATTAAGGAACGTCTCTGACGGAAAACCTCCCACCGGGTCTTGCCCTGAACTGGTCGATTAGCTCGTGGTTGACGTCGACAATAGACCTCCTAAGGACAGTCTAAAGTTAGGAGTCGTCTAGGTCAAGGAAACCCTAGAATAGGATTTGTTTGTTTTTCTTTTTCTTTTTGATTGATTGGTGAACTTGTTTGCTGATTGTGCATGACCGCTTGGTCGAGAGACCCACTCACATCCGGCTAATTAGAACTAGTTCACCACCCGAGCTCAAGCCCGACTCTCTCATGGCTCAACCGCCATCTCTCCAAGATAGGTTCTATCCCCTTAGAACCTCTATTCCTTCTTGCATCAAGCTGAGTAATGAAGGTGTTGACCCATTTGAGCTTAAGCCACAATATATCAACACCCTTCCTAAGTTTCATGGACTTGAATCAGAGGATGCATACTTCTTCATAAGGGAATTTGAGGAAGTATGTTTAATGATAAATATGCCTAAGTTGGGAAAAGATGCCATTAAGCTTAGGTTTGTCCCCTTTGCTTTGAAAGATTTAGCAAAGAAATGGCTCTACAGTCTAGAGGTTGGTTCTATAGACACTTGGGACAGTTTCGTCAAGGCCTTCTTGAAGAAATTTTATCCCGTTCACAAGACTGCACTGATTAGGAAGAATATCCTACAGTTTAAGCAAACAGCCAATGAGCCTTTTGGAATACTTCGAGCGGTTTAAGGACCTCCTTGCCCAATGTCCCCATCATGGGGTAGAGAAATGGCGACTTTGCCAGTCATATATGATGGATTAGATTATTCTACTAAGACATTGTTAGAATCCATGTGTCAAGGAGGATTTCTGGAAAAGAATGAAAATGAAGGATGGTCATTGTTTGAGGACTTAGCTGAAAAAGCCATCCAGTGGGACCCTACTCCTGAGAAATCTAGGACTAATGACCCCACTTCTCAAGGAGGTATTCATTCCATTGAGGCCAACATAGCACAAGATGCTAAGTTAGCTGCTGTTATGCGTAGACTAGAGGCTCTTGAAACTAAGGAGCCAGTCTCTGTGAACCAAGTCCGCCCAACATCTTCGGCGCGCTGTACTTATTGTCAAGATAGGAACCATGTGTTCGAGGAATGTCCTGTCTTCATCGCGCACCAAGTCTGCTGCCCGAACATACGAGTGCGGCCTTCACAAGGCCCGCCAACATCTGCCCGCCAACAATCCATATTCGCCCACCTACAATCCCGGTTGGAGAAACCATCCCAATTTGTCATGGGGCCAAAGTAACAATGATCAAACTAGGCCCAAATTCTCCACAATTTCCAAAATCCGCCCTATCAAAATCCTCCACCCTCTTTCCAATATTCACAAATGGAAACAAGGCTCTCCAATCTGGAAAGAAAGGTGGACACTATCGTTAAAAGCAATGACACGCTGGCTCAAGTCTTGACTAGGATAGAGATGCAAATGAATCAGCAAGAAAGGCAAAAGGGTACTCTACCTAGTCAACCATTCCCAAACCCTAGGAACTTTAGTCAAGCTCACTTGGCTGAAGAGAATCATATGAGTCAGTGCAATGCGATTCATACATTGCGGTCGGGAAAACAGTTGATAACCAAGTATCAACACCATCAAGTTCTAAACAGCATTCAGCTTGCCTGATCCCACTCCATCCCAACTTAATGCCAACAACACGAAAAAAACAAGTCAGCCGAAGATATGCACAAGCCCATCGCACCCTACCCAAATAGGCTTAAGATAAGCAATGTGCACAAATGGATAAGGTACGAGAGATTTTTAATCAAGTCAAGATCAATATACCTCTTCTTGATGCAATTCAACAAGTCCCTAAGTATGCCAAGTTTATTAAGGACATGTGCACAAAGAAGAGAAAGACTAATGTGCCCAAGAAGGTTTTTCTAGCCACTAACATTAGTGAGCTATTGTCTAACCAGATCCCTGTCAAGTATAAGGACCCTGGTTTGCCCCACCATCTCTTGCACAATAGGTCAAACTGCAATTAAGCATGCACTTCTTGATTTGGGAGCAAGTATCAACTTACTCCCCTTCTCAGTTTACCAACAACTTGGGTTGGGCGAACTTAGTCCGACTAAGGTTACAATCCAATTGGCTGACCGATCCATAAAATTCCCAAAGGAGAAATTACCGATGTGCTCGTCCAAGTTGGGGAGTTTATCTACCCAGTAGATTTTGTTGTTCTGGAGACCGAACCTGTATCCACTCTTCGGTCTCAAACTCCCGTTATCCTAGGGCGTCCGTTCCTTGCAACTGCAAATGCGATCATAAATTGTAGGAATGGATCCATGAGGTTGCTTTGGAAATGACTAAAGAGGTCAATGTC
>JAVJIF010018930.1:0-111116 GCA_038442645.1 Agave tequilana
TCTGAGCCGAACTGAAACATAGGATCTGTTGACTCGAAAGTGGCTGCACTAGTGTGGTTGCCTACGTACCTTGCCCAAGGGATCAAGCCATTCGTAGTTTGTCCAAAGGAGCTTCAATCAAGCTCATGCAACATGGAGGATATGGAGTAAAGCTTTACAATGTGCAAACTTTACTCTTGACACCACCTTGGTAAGCATGTCGGCGGGATTCTCCGTTGTGTGAATTTTCAGCAGCTCAATATCACCCTCATCGAGAATCTCCCTAACAAATGGAACCTGACATCAATGTGCTTCGTCCGTGCATGATATATCTGGTTCTTGGCTAAATAAATAGCACTCATACTGTCACAGTTGATCTTCAGTAGATTCTGATCAATCCCCAAGTCATCAAGCAGGCCTTGAAGCCAAATTGCCTCCTTCATAGCCTCCGTCATGGCCATGTACTTGGCCTCTGCGGTAGACAATGCAACGGTAGACTGTAGAATAGAGCGCCAACTAACCGGTGTTTGAGATAATGTAAAGACATAACCCGTTGTAGACCGGCGTTTGTCGAAGTCACCAGCATAATCGGAATCTACATACCCGATACAATCCTGCTTCCCTGTGGAATCCTTCTCGAATACCTCACCAACATCTATGCTACCTTTAATGTACCGCAGAATCCACTTCACTGCCTCCAAATGACCCTGTCCTGGATCATGCATATACCTACCATAGAGACAGCTTGTGATAGATCTGGTCGTGTACACACCATAGCATACATAAGACTACCAACTACGCTAGCATATGGGACGTGAGTCATGTACTCACGTTCTTCAACAATCTTTGGAGACATAGTAGCAGATAACTTGAAATGAGGAGCCAGTGGTATACTTACAGATTTCGTATCCTTGCCGATGTTGAACCTCTGAAGTACCTTTTGCAAATACCCCTTCTGTGTCAAGCTCACCTTGCCACTCCTTCGGTCTCGAGTAATTTCCATGCCTAGCATCTTCCTTGCTTCACCAAGATCTTTCATCTCAAACTCAGAAGATAAGTCCATTTTTAGAGTATCAATTGCAGATCTAGACTTTGAAGCAATAAGCATATTATCTACATATAATAGTAAATAGATATACTCTCCTGTCGGTAGCTTGTTGTAATACACACATGGGTCATAGTGGCTACGCGTGTATCTCTTTCCTCTAATGAAGCTGTCGAACCGCTTGTACCACTGTCTAGGAGACTATTTTAACCCATACAGCGACTTCTTCAGCCTGCACACCATATCTTCTTTCCCTGCAGTCTTGAACCCTGTCGGCTGAGACATGTAGATCTCTTCATCCAGATCGCCATAGAGAGGCGGTCTTTACATCAAGTTGATCAAGGTTCAACTCGTACTGTGCCACCAGAGCTAATAAGATGCGAATTAATGAATGCTTTACAACAGAAGAAAATACCTCATTGTAGTCAATTCCTTCTCTTTGTACATAGCCTTGTGCTACTAATTTGGCCTTGTAGCGCACCATGTCTTCTTTAAGAGATTCCTGCTTCTTTGCGTACACCCACTTACAGCCTATCGCCTTCTTCCCTTTGGGCAACCTTGTGAGTTCCCAAGTGTCGTTCTTGTAAAGAGACTTCATCTCTTCTTCCATGGCAGCTTTCCACATCTTCGACTCTGAACTGATTTCAGCTTCTCTGTAGGTGGACGGGATAGCCTCCTCAACGACCGGAAGTGCATAAGCAACAACCATATATGTAGTGAGCTAACCTGGTTTCCGTGTGTTTCTCCTTGGTCTTGTAACTGCAGTAGAATCAGGAACATCACCCTTGATCTATTCTTGACCCTCTTCATCATCAGCATCTATCTCATCTGCTTGATCATTACCTTGTGTCACCCTAGGTATGATCCTTACCGATGCTGAACTTTCTAAAGATAGTGGATTAATCATTCTCCACCTGCTGCGATACATCTTTGGTCTTGCTAATCTCCACCTGCTGAGAGATCTTAGGCTTCAACATCGAAGCCTCATCAAATGTGATATCTCTGCTGAAAATAAACTTCCTGTCCGTAAGATCCCAGATCTTGAATCCTTTGATTCCCTTCTTGAAACTGACGAACAAGCCTTTCTTTGCTCTTGGGTCTACCTTATCTTCTTTAACATGATAATAGGCTGGACAACCAAACACCCTTAGCAAATCATAATCAGCAGCAGTTTTTTCCCGACCAAACCTCAAGAGGAGTTTTCCCTCCTATTGCAGACAAAGGTAACCTGTTAACAAGATAGCATGCGTATGTCAAAGCCTCAGCCCAGAAGTTCTTCGATAAACCGGCATTGGACAACATACAACGGACCTTCTCTAATAAAGTCCTGTTCATCCTTTCTGCTACCCCGTTCTATTGCGGTGTTTCCCTCACTGTGAAGTGCCTCTCTATGCCCTCATCAAGACATAGTTGAAGGAAAGGATCTGACTTATATTCTCCTCCATTATCTGAACGGAGGACCTTGATTTTCCTTCCCGTACTTCTCTCCAAATTCTTCTTCCACTTCACAAATAATTCTAGGACTTCCCCTTTGTGCCTCATGGTATATACCCAACAACGCCTAGAATAATCATCAATAAAAGACACAAAGTAGTGGTTACCTCCAATTGATGCAGTCTTGGTAGGTCCCCAAACGTCAGTGTGAACATAATCCAGAATCCCCTTGGTGCAATGAGTTGCTGTGTCGACCTTGGTCTTCTTTCCGATGACACAATGTTCACAAAATTTCAACTTGCAGGTTCCGGCACCTTTCAATAATCCTTGTCTTGTAAGAGATTGCAAAGACTTTTCTCCTGTGTGTCCCAGCCTCATATGCCATAGCCTGGTTGAGTCTTCATCTGAATCAGTAGAAGTTGCCACTTGCCCTGTAACAGTACTACCCTTCAAGTAGTAAAGATTGTTCCGGCGAACGGCCTTCAATACCACCATTGAGCCTTTGGTCATCTTAAGGACTCCTTCCTTTATTGACACCACAAGACCTAATGTCTCCAAAGCTCCAACAGAGAGAAGGTTTCTCTTCAGCTGAGGTACATACCTCACTTCCTTCAGTTCTTGTATCATCCCATCAAACATCCTTATCTGGATTGTTCTACTCCTTCCATGATATATGGATGATCATCGCCCATAATGACTGAGCATCCCTCCAGCTTTTCAAAGCTAGAAAACCAATCCCTATTCGGGCACACATGGTATGTAGCACCAGTATCCAATATCCACTCATTTTCTCCTGAGTAGCCAATGATGGGAGTAGTGACAGAGAACGAGAATACCG
This sequence comes from Agave tequilana, assembly GCA_038442645.1. Lineage (NCBI taxonomy): Eukaryota > Viridiplantae > Streptophyta > Magnoliopsida > Asparagales > Asparagaceae > Agave > Agave tequilana. The sequence continues at coordinate 3,297 of JAVJIF010018930.1, forward strand.
ACGAGTCCGAGTCTGATCCATCGCCTGTGAGGTACTGCCTTGAGTACTGACCACCTTTGCAAGATTTGCCTCAGTCTTAGACTCCTTCTTCTTCCCTTTGGCCTTTGGACAGTCAACTTTTCAGTGCCCTAATTCTCTACAGAAGGCACACTGGTTCTTCTTCAGATCTCTATAACCTGGCCTAGACTTCGATCTCCCTCGATCATCTTTGCCCTTCCTATGTGAACCTCTACTTCTTACTGCTAGCGCCTCTGCTGATGTGCTTGCCTGAGAAGACTGTCTTTCCTTTCTCCTCGTCTCATAATTAACCAAAGCAGACGACACTTCATGATAGTTAAGGGACTGTCTACCATTTATGATGGTTAAAGTAAAAGTCTCATACTCCTCTGTAGGAAGAGAGTTCAAGAAAATTACCGCTTTATCTTCTTCATTTACCTTGACATCCACATTAACCAAATCCGTAAGAAGTTTTGTGTAGCGATTAATATGTTCATTTACGGAGCATCCTTTCTTCATCTGAAAACCATACAGCTCGCTCTTCAGCTGTAGTCTGGATTCAATACTTTTGGTCAGATACTTTCTTTTTAGGATCTCCCACAACTGCCTCGCAGATGTTTCGTGTAACACAAGGTATTTGATGTCTTATGTTAGACACGATCTGATTAAGCTACACGCTGATCGGTTTCATTCTTATCCCACTCTTCTTGAGTGGTTGTACTTCACTTTTTCTCCAGGAGTAGAGTGTCTTCAAGGTTTGATGCATTCAGCGCATCCATCACCTTGCACCTCCACATGCCAAAATTGTTCGTGCCATTGAATTTCACCACATCAATCTGCGGATGTAGATTCATGGTTTTCATATATGTATTTTCTTCAGCCATCTCTTTGACTAGATCCTCTATGTAATGCGAAAACCAACGAAGTTAGATAAACAAATTTTGATAAAGATCAGATCTTTACCTCTTCACGAAACCCTAGATGAGTTTCTGAATAGATCTACTCCTCAAATTGATTCCTTGAGCACTTCACGCGCTGTTCTGAGATCGACACACGATCCCACAAACAGTCCCAAACGCTGATCTGAGATCGACACACGATCTCCGCCAATCAGTAACAGATGCCCTTCGAATCACCAGATGATCCCACGACGAACCTGGGATGCTCTGATACCACTTGTTGTGCGCGAAAACAACAATCAATTAGAGGAATCCTTGAGCCACAGATGCAATATAGAAGTACCACCAATCAGCAAGAACAATTGAACAATGGGAGAAAACCAAACACAAAATTTTAACGAGGTTCGGCCAATTTCGCCTACGTCCTCAGGGTAAGGAAGAGAGAATTTCTTTATTGATTTGATAATCAATACAAATTGCAAGTTATACATATGAAGAGGACTCTGTCTCTATTATATACCTAAGGAAACCCTAGGAGAATCAGATTCTGAATTGGACTCTTTTCCAATTCAGAACTCTTTCCGAATTTAGCCCAAACTCGTCTGTCGGTTGACCTCCCGGTCGACCGACCCAAGTTCCCAGTCGACCATGCTGGTCGACCGTTCCCAACCGAGACTAAAGCCCTTTTAGTCGGTCGACCGGGCGGTCGACCGCAAGTGGCTTGTGCATGTTGGTGCACACCGGTCGACCGGGCGGTCGACCGGTCTTCTGCTGCTGATGCTACCTGGCTGCTGCTGCTTCTTCTTTGGCTCCTTGTTGTCGACTTCTTCTCTCTCTTCCTACACTTTCGCACAAAGGACATGGTCCTTCGCGGGATGTCAGTGGTCCATCACAACGATGGACTGTCCGATAGGAAGAGAAAAAACTGTCCATCAGTTGTGATGGACGGCCCACAGAGCCCGAATGACCATCCTGATTCTTCGCATGAAAGAGCTAACCCGCTCCTGGGTGCAAATGATATAAATTTGACCGAGCTAATTTTGTTTGAGTTTGATTTATTTACAGACTAAGCATGAGCGGACTAGTGGCGTGTTTGGTTGTAAGGAGGTGGGAAGGTGAAAAAACTCATTTCCTATTTTTCTTATTTGTTTTGAATCGAAAATGAAATTGGGAAAATCTCTTTTCCTTTTTTCTTTTCTCTTTTACAATATCATTTTCTTACTTTCAGTGTATTACAGTTAATTTTGTGGTCATGTAAATCTCACTTGTAATAAATTATAACCCAAAACTGTTAATTTTGATGTTATATAAATCTCACTTACAGTCTAATTATAATTCAAAGATATTATTTAAGAATTAATATTTAATTTAATATTATTTTGTGATAAATTTTGTGGTGAATTTTCTTACTTCCACTTTCACATATTATTTTAGAATTAATATTTAAATTAATATTATTTTGTGATCAACTTTGTGGTGAATTTTCTCACTTCTAATTCCACATTTCTAACCAAACACCGGAAACATAATATATTTTTTTACTTACACTTTCACACTCAAATAACAGAAATGAAAATTACACAAATCTTATTTTTTCACTATAATTTTATATTTTTTATCCTCATTTTTCACTTACACTTTTTCTCTCGCTTCAATCAAATGAAACACGTCTAAGTTAATTGCAAGTTGAACACATTGTTTGTAAGTTGCTGTCAATTTGATAGTACTTGAAATTGTACCTCCCTCATATTTTATTACGCAAGTAACTCATATAATAAGTGTAACGAACTTAATCCGAATCATTTATATATCTCTACTTTTTCTTATCCTAAAGAAACAGAAAAAGACCTTTATTCTCTATGTTCCAAAGTTAAGCTTCACACTTTGAGGTGTTTGTGAGCCAGAAATAACAAACTCAATTATAACTCTAGGCTCGTCAAACTCTGTATATAAAGAATTAGATAATCTGTGGTCATGCTCAACAAGCCATCAAATAGTATTATTTTAAGGAGGGTAATTTGTGTTTTTTCCCCCCAAAAAAAATCTTATTTTTAAAATAATTCCAAAAATCGATTCAGGTCTAAAATAATTTCAAAAATCGACCTCTGACACGCCATGTCGGCGTCACGTCAGCGCATGCCACTAACGTGGCACTAGCGCAGAGGTCTTTTGGGTTTGCCCAGTGTTGTCAACACCAGGCGAACACTATAATTTTTTGTGGAGTTTGTCTTAGCCGGGGGTTGGCAATCTCGACCAAGCTGCACGCGTTCACTTGCCATACATGTTAAGTAAATGAACTAATGTTCACTTTTTTATTTTGAGTTTGGTCTTGGTCGGAATTGACAACTGCGACACTGTTCACTAGGGATGGCAATTTGACCCGTACCCGCAGGGACCCGACCCGACCCGAATGGGGCGGGTTTTTTGATCGTTGACCGGGTTCGGGTCGGGTAACGGGGAAAACCCGAAATAACAAAGGCCGGGGGGCGGGGCGGGTACAGTATAGCATTGCCTCGCCCCGTTACCCGCCCCGTACTCGCCCCGCTATTTTTTCATATAATGAGTATAATAATATTATATATACATCTACTTAAATAACCCAGCTTTTAACACTAATTACAAATATGTCATTCCCTATAAATGTCTAAACCAAATGGTCCAAAATCCAAATCCAATTTACCCTAAAAATTTGAACCTAATATACGATTTCGGGTCGGGTCGGGTCGGGTCGGGTATTTTTATTACCCGTCGGGGCGGGGATGGGGTGACTGTGAAATGTTGGAATTTAAGAATATAAAGGGAATCTTCAAGTTGAATTATGGCGAGATCCGTTGATCAAATCAACCGGATGATAGTTGGAGTGTATTCTCCTTCCATTTGTGATGAACGTGGTATATTCACATGTTCAATTCCGACTTCGAATGAATGAGATATTCAAGTTCAAAGATTGCCTAATTCAAAGCCAAATGGGACTAAAGGTTGCTACAAGCATTTAGTCCCACATTGGCCGTGGGATGAAAGCTTGTGTAGTATAAATAGAGAAAATTGAGAACAAAGGGTGTGCCCTTTGGGTACTTGGAGTTTTCGCGCGCGAAAAGGAGGGAACTATGCACGTACATACGTGCGCGCACGCGCGCCGCCGCTGGCGGCGGCAGCCGGGTCGGGCTCGGGTCCGGGTCTGGGTCTGGGTCTACTGGACTCGGGTTCAGATCTGAGTCTGAGTTCCCTACCTGGCCTGGTTCTTTTTGAACCAAGGTCCCGTTCCTGTTGCAAACCTGTTGGACTGCCAAATGTTACGCACCTGTTGGACTGCCAAAGGTTGCAAAACAGTCCGCTCCGCGTCAACGGTTGCGACTGTTGGACTGCCAACAGACACGGCTGGACCAAAGGTTGCAGCTTTTGGTTTGGGTTCAAACCTGTTGGCCTACTCCTGGAAAACTATATAAAGCCCTCCTGGTTCTCAATTAAAAAAACACCAACAGAGAATTAACTCTCTATCTCTCTCTCTCTCTCTCTCTCTATTTAAAGTTCTGAACTGTTCTTCCAACGTTCTGAACTGCGCTTCCAGCCTGAAGTGGGAATCCGCGATTTCCAGCGTAAAGTGGGAATCCGAAGCGACTTCCTAAAGGAGATTCTGCCAAATTCTTCAACCTTCCTACATCCTTAACAGTGGGTGTTCCTCCAAAAGAGTAAGACAAATATTCATTTGAAATTTGTCATTATACCGCTGCTTTGCTAATCCTGTGTAGGTACTGGTTGACTACGGTTCGACCGTACGGTGATTTGGTAGTGCTATCCAAATACTGTGAAGAAGTGTTGTATCTTGGGAGACCAGCGTCCATTATCCCGTTAGCACCGGTGCGGGGGACGTAATTGTCTTAAGGAGATTCGCTCTAAGCGTACCTCACTTCAAATACTGTATAAGTGGATTAAGTCCTTTATACAGGGGATATACTCTACAGTATATCGAGATTGACGTAGATCAGTCTAAGTGATACTGTATAAGTGGACTAAGTCCTTTATACAGGGGATATACTTTACAGTATATCGAGACTGACTTAGATTCAGTCTAATTGGTGCTTTAACCAAGGAAGGAAATTGAAAGGTGGTTCTTAAATTAAGGAACGTTCTATTGAACGGAAAACCTCCCACCTGATATTTGCCGACCTGGCCAATTAGATTGTTGATATCTCAGTGATCTTGATTAGTTGTTAGATTGATTCTTGTTAAGCAGAATACCCAACAATCTTAAGACAATTATCGTTTCTTACTTCTGTTCTGCTTGAACATGCAGAAGATGTCTGAGACTAATCAAGATAGCTCAAGCAAGGCACCAAACATGCAGATGCAAGCTTTGATGCCAACTCCACTTCCTAACCCGAAGCCGGAGAAGCCAGGAAAATTTGATGGCACAGAATTCAAGAGGTGGCAACAGAAGATGATCTTCTACTTGACCACTCTTCATCTGGCCAGATTCCTGCAAGAAGATCCACCAGAGCATGCAACTGATGCATGGACTCAATGTGACTTCCTTTGCCGAAATTATATTTTAAATGGACTGGATGACTCTCTTTACAATGTCTACAGTCCTATAACAACGGCAAAGAAGTTATGGGCCAGTCTTGACAAGAAGTACAAGACTGAGGATGCTGGTACCAAGAAGTTCGTCGTAGGACGATTTCTTGAGTACAAAATGGTGGATACCAAGACTGTAATCAGTCAGGTGCAAGAGTTCCAACTTATCTTGCACGAGATAGAAGCCGAAGGTATGATCCTACCTGAAACTTTTCAGGTTGCTACTATCGTGGAGAAACTCCCACCTGCGTAGAGAGATTTCAAGAACTACCTTAAGCACAAGCGAAAGGAGTTAAAGTTGGAAGATCTCATTGTGAGGCTTCGTATTGAGGAGGACAACCGCAAGTCCGAGAAAAGGAGCAGTAAGAACTCCTACGAAGCAAAAGCCAATGTGATCGAAGACTCAAAGGAGAAAACGTCTACTTCCAAAGGCTTAAAGCAGAAGAAGACTTCCCAGGGGTACAAAGGCAAGGTCCAAGAAGGCAATAACATGCGCTTCAAGGGAACTTGTTACATCTGCAACAAAGAGGGGCATAAGGCGAATGAATGTCGCAACCGTCTCAAACAAAACAAGAATCTTGTTGATGGTCTTTTTAAAGACAATGTTGCAGTGGTAGACAAAAAGTCTGTGTATCTGTACCCGAAGCTAATAAATAAAGGAAATTCTTCTGTTTATTTGCTTGAGTCTCCTAATTTGTGGCATGCTAGATTAGGCATGTAAATTACAAGTCTTTGAAAAACTTGTCTAATCTGGGATATATTCCTAAACTCAACTTGGAAGAAATTCGCAAGTGTGAGATTTGTGTTGAGGCCAAGTTGGCTAAAAATTCATTTCACTCAATAGATCGAAATACAGAACCTTTAGGGTTAATTCATAGCGATCTATGTGACTTGAAGTTTATGCCAACTAGAGGCGGTAAAAAGTATTTCATTACTTTTATTGATGACTGTACAAGATACTGTTATGTGTATCTTTTAAACAGTAAGGATGAGGCAATAAATATGTTTACAACATATAAAGCCGAAGTTGAGAATCAACTCAACAAGAAAATCAAGATTCTAAAATCCGATAGAGGCGGAGAATATGAATCAAATGATTTTAGTGAGTTATGTGCTAGTTTTGGTATAATCCATCAAACTACAGCACCATATACTCCTCAGCAAAATGGAATTGCTGAACGGAAGAACAGAACTTTGAAGGAGATGGTTAATTCCATGCTCGTAAGTTCTGGAGCTCCGCAGAACTTGTGGGGGAAGCTCTATTAACTGCAAATCATATTCTAAATAGAGTACCCCACAAGAAACTTGGTCTGATACCATTCGAGTTATGGCATGGAAGGATACCTTCCTACCATTACCTCAAAATGTGGGGGTGCCTTACAAGGTGCTGGCACCATTACCTAAAAGACTAAGTTGGGAGCAAAAACTATGGACTGCATATTCATAGGTTATGCCTTGAATAGTAGTGCCTACAGATTTCTGGTTCATAAATCAGAAATACCTGATATTCATGTAAACATGATTATCGAATCTCGAGATGCTGTGTTCTTTGAAGACATCTTTCCGTACAAACGGGAAGCAGATAAGACTTCTGGGAAAAGACACACGAGATGGCGTTCAGGGACGAAAGCCCCGAGGAACCAATTGTAAATGCGGAAATTGAACCAAGAAGAAGTCAGAGATCTAGAATCTCAAAATCTTTTAGTCCAGATTTCATAGCATACGCTATTGAGAGCGAGCCTCAAACATTTAAAGAGGGTATGTCAACCCCAGAAGCATAAATGTGGAAAGAAGCTATAAATAGCGAAATAGAATCCATACTAAGTAATCATACTTGGGAATTGGTAAACTTGCCTCCTGGCAGTAAACCAATTGGGTGTAAGTGGATTTTCAAAAGAAAATTAAAACCCGATGGATCTATCGATAAGTACAAGGCTAGATTAGTAGCCAAGGGTTATCGGCAAAAAGAAGGACTTGACTACTTCGATACTTATTCACCAGTAATAAGAATAACATCCATTCGGATGTTGATTGCAATTGCAGTATTGCACAACTTAGATATCCATCAAATGGATGTCAAGACTGCATTCTTAAATGGTGAATTAAATGAAGAGATATATATGGAGCAACCTGAAGGATTTAAAGTCAAGGGCCAAGAACACAAGGTGTGTAAATTGGTAAAATCCTTATAAGATTTAAAACAGGCTCCAAAACAATGGCATGAGAAATTTGATAGTGTCATGATCAAATATGGATTCACTATCAATGAATGCGATAAGTGTGTTTACACGAAAACAGTTGGAGATGCATGTATCATTGTTTGTCTTTATGTAGACGACATGTTGATACTTGGGACTAATATTGAAATTATTAAGTCCACTAAAAGAATGTTATCCACAGTTTTGATATGAAGGATCTGGGGGTTGCTGACGTAATTTTAGGAATTAAAATTACTAGAACACCAGATGGAATCAGTCTATCTCAATCTCACTACGTGGATAAGATGATAGAAAGATTCAAGGATCATGGGATAAAAGAGAATATAAATCCTTTTCTCCCACACATCCACCTTCATAAGAATACAGGAACTGGAATACGCCAATTGGAGTATTCTCAGATTATCGGAAGTCTAATGTATTTAATGAATTGCACTAGACCGATATTGCTTACTCTGTAAGCAAGTTAAGTAGATACACTAGTAATCCTAGTGATCTACATTGGACCGCTCTACTACGAGTATTGGGTTACGTATCACATACCAAGGAATATGCCTTGAGATATGGAAAGTATCCTCCTGTACTGGAAGGATACAGTGATGCTAATTGGATTGCAGATTCTGAGGAATCAAAATCAACTAGCGGATACGTATTTACTCTAGCAGGAGCAGCGGTATCTTGGAAATCTTCTAAGAAAACATGTATTGCCCGTTCCACTATGGAATCGGAATTCATAGCCTTAGATAAGGCTGGAGAAGAAGCAGAATGGCTTCGACAATTCTTAGAAGATATACTGTTATGGCAAAAGCCAGTGCCCGCTATATGTATACACTGCGACAATCAAGCAGCTATATCTAGGGCACAAAATGTGATATACAACGGTAAGTCTAGACATATTCGTCGTAGACATAATACCGTGAAGCAGTTGCTCTCAAATGGAATTATCTCTATTGACTTTGATCGTCAAAGGATAATTTAGCGGATCCGCTTACTAAAGGTTTAAGTGGAGAGCGTATAACTGCTCATCGAGGGGAATGGGTCTAAAAGCCTAACCTTACCGAGTCAGCTTAATGGAAACCTCACTTAGCAACTGGAGATCCCACGGACTAAGTTCAAGAGGAAAAACTAGTTATGATTGACTCAGCAAGTAAGCACTTGGGAGCTTGACTCCAATCCATTCCTAAGGTGCACATAAGTGCTTTTCTACAAGTGGATTAAGGATAAGCTTAACGCTTTTAATGATGCCTATATTTTGTTACTAAACAAGTGGAGTAGAGTAGACTACTCTTAATAGGTCCATCACCTATGTGAGTATAGAGTTGGGTCGGCTCTTTGGGAATCTCTATGGAGGCTGTTATTCCCTAAAGATACTCTCTGAAACCAAGAATGTCCAGGGCCAAAACGGACACAACAGAGAACCAAAGTTGATTTGGAAAGTCACTGTGTGAAGCTTGTTGACTTGACTTACACTAACGGCTAACAGTTCAAGATCTAGTTCACTGATTAATCAGTAAGTCCGATAAAGCTTTCGCTATGGAAGGTTCAAGACCTAGTTCACCTATCCTTATGCAGTTTCTTTTCTAAAGTACCTTACACAATAGAGTCAGTCTCTTTGTGTGTCATTTCCTTGAATCTCCATTCATTGTGGGGGATTGTTGGAATTGAAGAATATAAAGGGAATCTTCAAGTTGAATTATGGCGAGATCCGTTGATCAAATCAACCGGATGATAGTTGGAGTGTATTCTCCTTCCATTTGTGATGAACGTGGTATATTCACATGTTCAATTCCGACTTCGAATGAATGAGATATTCAAGTCCAAAGATTGCCTAATTCAAAGCCAAATGGGACTAAAGGTTGCTACAAGCATTTAGTCCCACATTGGCCGTGGGATGGAAGCTTGTGTAGTATAAATAGAGAAAATTGAGAACAAAGGGTGTGCCCTTTGGGTACTTGGAGTTTTCGCGCGCAAAAAGGAGGGAACTATGCACGTACATACGTGCGCGCACGCGCGCCGCCGCTGGCGGCGGCGACCGGGTCGGGCTCGGGCTCGGTCCGGGTCCGGGTCTGGGTCTGGGTCTACTGGACTCGGGTTCAGATCTGAGTCTGAGTTCCCTATCTGGCCTGGTTCTTTTTGAACCAAGGTCCCGTTCCTGTTGCAAACCTGTTGGACTGCCAAATGTTACGCACCTGTTGGACTGCCAAAGGTTGCAAAACAGTCCGCTCCGCGTCAACGGTTGCGACTGTTGGACTGCCAACAGACACGGCTGGACCAAAGGTTGCAGCTTTTGGTTTGGGTTCAAACCTGTTGGCCTACTCTTGGAAAACTATATAAAGCCCTCCTGGTTCTCAATTAAAAAAACACCAACAGAGAATTAACTCTCTATCTCTCTCTCTCTCTCTCTATTTAAAGTTCTGAACTGTTCTTCCAACGTTCTGAACTGCGCTTCCAGCCTGAAGTGGGAATCCGCGATTTCCAGCGTAAAGTGGGAATCCGAAGCGACTTCCTAAAGGAGATTCTGCCAATTCTTCAACCTTCCTACATCCTTAACAGTGGGTGTTCCTCCAAAAGAGTAAGACAAATATTCATTTGAAATTTGTCATTATACCGCTGCTTTCCTAATCCTGTGTAGGTACTGGTTGACTACGGTTCGACCGTACGGTGATTTGGTAGTGCTATCCAAATACCGTGAAGAAGTGTTGTATCTTGGGAGACCAGCGTCCATTATCCTGTTAGCACCGTGCGGGGGACGTAATTGTCTTAAGGAGATTCGCTCTAAGCGTACCTCACTTCAAATACTGTATAAGTGGATTAAGTCCTTTATACAGGGGATATACTCTACAGTATATCGAGATTGACGTAGATCAGTCTAAGTGATACTGTATAAGTGGACTAAGTCCTTTATACAGGGGATATACTTTACAGTATATCGAGACTGACTTAGATTCAGTCTAATTGGTGCTTTAACCAAGGAAGGAAATTGAAAGGTGGTTCTTAAATTAAGGAACGTTCTATTGAACGGAAAACCTCCCACCTGATATTTGCCGACCTGGCCAATTAGATTGTTGATATCTCAGTGATCTTGATTAGTTGTCAGATTGATTCTTGTTAAGCAGAATACCTACCCAACGGGGTCTGGGGCGGGGACGGGGCGGGTTTTTGGATTTCGGGTACGGGGACAGGGTGTTCAATACCCGGCCCCGACCCGCCCCGTTGCCATCCCTAGTGTTCACTTGCCATGCATGGCAAGTGAATGAACAACGTTCAATTTTTTTTTTTTTTGAGTTTGGTCTTGGTTGGGGCTGGCCAAGTCATGCATGGTTAAAAAAAAAACACAGGTTCACTCGGGGTTGGCAACTCCAGCCTGACAACTCCAGGTGAATCAAAAATCGTCCCCCGTCAGCGCTAGCGCCGCACTAGCGACGCGCTGATATGGCGCTAACACGGTTTGTTAGAAGTCAATTTTTGAAATTATAAAACCTTGTTATAAATTACCCTTTTCCTTAGCGGTATCGGGACTAAGAAGAATGGTTGGGATATCTATTAGAAACGAATTCTCTAACATTTGATTCCTTATTGCCGAAGAATTTATTAGTAGACTTGAACAATAACCCAGAAAATAGAAAGAATAGTTTGATAATTGATTTATATGGATCCTGTACGATTGAGACCAAAAGTGAAAATAATATTGCCAAAGATTGACAAAATGATATTTCCATTTCTTTTATATTCTGCCGAACGTCATTCTTGCCAAGGTTGTATATCTTTTTTCAGCCTACTCAAGTCCAAACCATTGGGACCCCTTTGAGGTTCTAACCAGGAAGCACGGAGATCCCAAAAACGCATAGTTTCTCCTCCAAAAATAACCTCTCAAGTGGGGGAACGCATTAGATATTTACCTAAACCGGTAGGTCCTTGAGCGGATCCCACGTTGACCCCAAGACGTTGGTCTCTAACTAGAAAAGTAAATGCTTGAGCTTGAGAAGCTTCTGGTCATATTTTTGGGCTTGGCCGATTTTTGGAATTCAGACTAAATCGGGTCGAATACAAATCAGATAATCGGGCTTGAGAGTTATTGGGCGCAGAGTGTCAATGAACGGCACAATAGCGGTGGCGCCTAAAAACGCGCAAAGGCGAACCAGGGAGTGGGGCGGCGCTATCTCACCGGCGGTGATGTTCGGGATCTCAAACTCGTTCTCTCTCTCTCCTTGTTCCCCTACGTCGTTCATCGGTCACCACAAATTTTGCAAGGTTCACCTCTCCCCATTCTGTTTTTTCCCTCTAAGCCCCAGAATTAACTTGCACTTCTCTCTTTTGTGATTCTTATTTATTATTATTATTTTTTTTTTGCAAATATTAACTTATTGCAGGCGGCCAATCGTATCGATGTCTTCTGTGGAGACCACGAGGTCGATGGCTTCGGTCGAATCGATGGTGGTCAAACCGCTGTCTCATCCGACGTACGATCTGAAAGCGGTCATCGCTTTAGCCCTTGCTGAAGACGCCGGCGATCGAGGTGAAAATTTTAATATTTTTTCTTTCTTATTTCGTTCTTTTTTTCTTTTTGAATGTTGTTCTTCTTCCATGTACACAATCAAACCACGCATATATAAACTATGATGGTTTTGGTACTAAACATCAGTTCAGTCATTTACTTGAAAAAAAGAAAATGTTATGTTTCGCATATTTGTGTTTGACATATTCTTACTGTAATATTTTTTGGGTGTAAATTAAGCATTTTTACTACTATAAATTGAGACTTTTATTTCTTAGTTCTAGGGTCTAAACTTTGATTATTTGTGAGCCCTTTCTTAATATGATTTACCAATGATTGATACAATGAAGGTAGAAGCGCTTGTGCTTAAAATTATAATAAATTCAGTGAAAAATGAGAGCAGAATAAGGAGAATACAACGGAGACCAATGAATGCCCTAGTTATCAGGAGTGATAGTATTTGAAGGAGCAAGAAGGGCTAGAGATAAACATAGACAAACATGGATTTGGGCAATGAAAGATAGGGTCATGAGGAACTTAAAGGAGGAGATAGCTCTTAACAAAGCTTAAAAAAAGGATTCATGTAGCATACCCCAAGATATTTGGGATGAAGTCTTTGCTGCTGTTGTTTTTGGACGGGGGCTTTCCACCCATGTCAATTTGGACATGACAAATTAGTTTGGTGCATCCAACAACTCTAAAAGGCACTCGTCTCTTAGACACAGCACTGTTCATATGTTAATAAATTGAAGTGTGCTTGTACATTTGGCCCTCTAAGCTATAACAATTTATTTATTTTTGATGGAAGGTGCATAGGCTACATTATAAGGAAGAAGCAAGACTACAAAGGGAGAGGAAGACACCCCAAAGAAAAGGAGAAAGAAGGCCTTACTTAGTTGTCACACCCCAAATATAAAAATAAAACAGAAAATAATACTACCACAACTTGTAATTCTTGTAAGGTCATGGTGGTGATTTTTCGCCACAAGTGATTGGACGGTCCATCCTCACCACAAGCGATAGAAGTAGTTGATGGGGGAGTGCATGTTAACAAAACACAAACACAGAAAAGAGAAACACATGATTTTACATGAAAACTCTTAATTGGGAAAAACCACGGGATGGAGGAACTTCACTATAATTCTTAAGTTACAAAGATTATAGAAATCTGATGATGTATGTGGATTGGAATTAGGATCCCCCCAAAAAAACGTCAGGTCCCCCACTCCATTGGATGGGGAGGTCTCCTTACACTTGACTGAGCTGCTGTTATGGAGGCAGATGGATTTGGGCAAGATCTACATAACTGCACGATTTGCATATGTAACGGCCGCAAACAGTGGTGTGGGTTTGTCGGGATTTCATGCAGGGAAATCAATCACTGTCCATAACTTCTCGCGCTGAGTGACATTACATGTATGGACGTGGGGGGTAATGAGGTTGCGTAACTGACAGTGAAAATTAAGGGTGATTTGTTACTGGAGCTGCTTGGTTCGGAGCTATAATCTTTGGAGGGAACCTCAGAGTGAGATGATCTTGAGGAGGTCGGGTGAAGCGTGGACTTCAGAGGAGAGCTCTGATACTCCTCAGAGGGCTAAAAGGTGAGAGACATGTCATCATCTGGGACGGGGTTAAATTTTAACCACTACAGATGCCTCTCGCTCTTTCGCTTGTCAGAGCCTGTGGACGAGAAGTCAGAAGAGCGGAGTTGGCAAGAGTCCTTTCAATGCCTTATGCTTGTCTTGATGCTTTGTGGGTAGACTAGGGTCTGGATCATAAACGCGGATCTTCAGGATTTAGTTGTAGGCTGTACAATTAGCTACCAGCTGTCGCATCGGTCGGCTAGATTTCTCTATATCTCTTTGAACCCAGGAGACATAATGATTGGGAGGCAAGGTTTTAATGTTTTAGCAGCATCGGTTGATTTTTTGCTGATTCAATTGATAGAAAATCTTGAGACTTGGACTGACTTTTTTTGTATCTATAAATAGAGTGGAATTCTTGGATGCAAATCATTTTTGTTATCTTTTCTGAGGAACCCTTGCTTCACAGTTCTTTGTTTTGTTGGGTCGCCATGTCTTCTTTCTTCTTTATCAGGTGGAGGAAGGAAAAAAGAGAGGATAAAAGTGGAGGAGATGGTGGTTGGGCTCTCGCCATGTGGGAGTCTGGTTGGTGTGATACATTAGTTGTCGTGATGAACCTGTTACGATACATTAGGTGTCGTGACAGGGTGCCGCCGTCAGGGCTGACAGGTAGGAGTCCTGCATTGATCAGAAGTGGTGGTTGTCCTGGCCAGTTCTGGGTTACTAATGTGATTCCACAACTGTCCAGTCATGTCTTGCAGGTTTTAGTCTGCTCGGACACCGGTATCTCACGCTTGGGGATTCCTTCTGTGCCCAAGCAATATGAAAAGATAATGGGGTGTTTTCGTCGGGGCTCCGCTGACGAATCACTCTCTTTAGGAGCCAAACCTCTTCTGTAGAGTGTAGGGGTGTTGTGATATTATCACTGTCTTGTCTGTCTTGGAGGTTTCGTCCTGGTGGGATACTACTGCCTCGCGTGTCTTGCCGGAGTCTGTCTGAAGCCTGAAGCATTACTGGTTTGGTTCTCTTGGAGGCGTGTGAGCTGATGTCGAGACATATGGTTGCCTGCTCAGGAGCCATGATGTGGACGACTGCTCCTGGGGGTCTCCTCCGATGAACAAATCTTTTTTGTTCTGTATCGGGGGTCTGGCTACGGTGGTGGGATAGATTTTCAGATCTTCTATATTTTTTTCAAAATGTAAACACAGAGATGTAAATGGATTTCATGTATTCCATTTGTCAGATGTAATGATATGATGAAATTTAATAAACTGTAATAACATGTATTTTGTAACGAAAATGACTGAGTCATGTTTAGATCTTGCCTTGTCTGTATTGCGTGGAATGATCATAACCCTTTGGAGGCTTGACTTCCCGGATGGCACAGAGGTGATGCGTCTGGGTTACCGTCTTCGGATGGAGGCTTCATCTCTGAACGTGCTGACGTTTGGCTCCGAGTAAGGTGGGAGTATCAGCTACGAAGATGGACTGGTCTGTTTAAACGGTTGCCCAATTTGGAGGAGGCGAGCCGAGGGAAGCCCAAGGCAGATGTTTGTGTTACCGTTTCGAGTGAGGAACTTCCCACCTAGAACACACAAACAGAGGACTCCGAGGGAGGGAAGCCCACAGCTACGGAGTTGGATTGGCAGTTGCTCAATTGGGGATGAACCTTCTGAATGGTAGTTACCCAATTGAGAATGAGCCTTACGGAGCACGGGGGCAGATGTTTGTGTTTTGATTCTCGAGTTGGGGCTCTCTCCTCGGAACATACGAACAGAGACTCCAAGTGAGAGAACTCCTCAGTTACGGAGTTCGACTGGCAGTAGACCAATCGGGGATGAATCTTCTGGTGATAGTTGCCTTATCAGGGATGAGCCTGGCGGTTGCCCAGTTGGGAATGAATCTTTTGGCCAATAGTTGCTCAACCGGGGATGAGCCAAAGGGATGACTGTTGCTTGTGTTATCATTCTCGAGTGGGAACTTTCCTCCTCGGAGCACACAAATAGAGGACTCCGAGTGAGGAGAGCCCTCAGTTACAGAGCCAGACTAGCAGTAGCTCAATCGGGGATGAACTTTGTGGATGGTAGTTGCCCGATCGGAGATAAGTCTCGCTGTTGGTCAGTTGGGGATGAACCTTCCGGGCAGTAGTTGCCTAATCGGAGATGAGCCTAAGGGAGCCCGGAGACCGATGTTGTAATCCTGAGTGAGGGAATCCCTCCTCGGACATGCAATCATAGGACTCCGAAAAGAGAAGCTCGTAGTTTGGTCGAATGAGGGGCAGCGAGCAGGCTCAACGGATCCTGTGAAGGATGCAGGGAAGTGATTAAGAATCGATAATGTAATTTTATAAATGAAATATTAAAGAAAATGACTTTAAAATGGGTGATTTGATTTAATTTATGTTGCTGTTCCTCTAAATTTTTTATTGTAGTTTGTAGGAGTATTATAAACTGTTATTTATATTTTTCACTATTTTTTGATATTTTTAACCTATTGTTTTAATTAATTTCTTATAGTGTCTGAATTTTCTCAGTTGGGTCGTATTCTGCCATGTGGGTCTGGGTCCAGGAGATGCAGGCCTATGCAGATTGGGCTAAAATGCAGGCTGGTGGGCCTTAACAGCAAAAAAAATATATTTTTTATCAGAATTGTTCACAGGGCCCGCCCCCTGTGCAGCCCATGCCTGCTAGGCTAGCCCAGGCTAGGCCCGGGCTGGGCCAGGCTTTTTTATATATACTGTGCACAGTTTGCTGGCCAGCTCACTGCGCAGGCCTGGGGCTGCTGCCCCTGGCTCGGGCCGTGTGCAGAACCCTGCACAGACCGATGCAGGTCTGTGCAGGACTGCTCTCGGCCATGACCGAGAGCAGGGCAGCCAGTTTTTTTAAGTGAAATCCTGGTTGTAAAAATTCTTTAAAAATATGTAAATTGAGATATGTGTTTGTTCATTCTCGTATGCATTTTAGTTGGATTTTGAATTGAGTTTTGATGTAAAAAATCATGGATGATTATTATATAGACATGATATTGAATGAACTATTTGTATCAAATTAAATATGGAAAGCTGATTACTTGGATTTGATTCCCCTAGTCTGCTCCTCAATCTCTGCACCTCGAGATCTTGTTCGTTTACGATCCACTTGAGGAAAAGGGAAGAGGGAAGTGATGAGAGTTTGAGTTAGGGTTTTCTCTTGAGGTAGAAGAAAGGAGAAGAAGAGATTTAGGTTTTTTATTAAATATTAAGGATTTTAGGATCTAAACATATGTTAGGATTAAACTGAAGGATTTAGTAGTTTAGATATAGATTGTGGATTACTAAAAAATCTCAAAAAAATTCGGTTTAGATCTGAAAATTTGAGTTAATTACCTTATTAGGTTCAAATTTAAATTTGAGTGTTAGATTACACGCCAATGTAGCATTATGGTTTACTCCCTCCTCTCCCTTGCTGGAGACCTGGATTCGATCCCTAGCGATTGCATATAATTACCCTTTTTTATTTATTATTATTTTATTTTTTTGGGGGTAATATTCAATCAGGATATTACATCAATATTTATTATATCACTTATATATTCTAGCATGATGAATATTAATGTTTACTATAGTAGATAACACACAGATAAAGATATATACATGTTCAAGTTAAAAAATTTATAAAAGGGCTTATTTGATTGCGTATGTAGTTCATGCGGACAATAGCCGCTCAAAGGAAGACTATTGTTTGGCTGAATTATGTACGATGTCAGATACTTGATGTGAGTAAGCAACTGGGAGAACTTTGGTGTGTGATAATCAGCCCAAAGGAAGGTTGTCACACTATAGGCCCTTATTGCTTTACCCTCATCAACAAGTCCAACAACGAAATAAGAATCAATATGTGTAGATTTGTGTGGCCCATGCGTATGACAATCGGTCCAAAGGAAGATTGTCATTATGGCCGAGTCATTACATATGTTATATGGTCGATATAGATAACTTAAACTTTAGGACCAATCTTATAAAGGGACAATCAACTCAAAGGAAGGTTGTTCTCTTATATAGGACCTAAATTTTAGGGTATCTATATTGGGCCGGTATAATATTGGCATAAAGAGACACAACTTGTTCTAAAAGTTTGGTTAGCAACTCTATCGGCCAGACTGGTTGCATTTTCTGAAATTCAATTTTTATGGCTATTGCAGTAAATTTTTATTAAATGCAATGTTTATGTTAAATTAATGAGAAATTGTATACTTATGTAGTCTAAATTGAATGGTGCAAATTTTAAGAAGCGGTAAGACCACGAAAAAGATTTTTTTTTTGCATTTATGGACCTAGACTACACCTTAAGGGCTGATGGACCTCTACTATCACTAACAAAAATTCAGTTAAAGAAAAAGCCAACTATGATAAGTAGAAAAGGTCCAATAGGATGTGTCTACTAGTCATAAATATTTTATTCTTATAACTATTGGGGGTTTTATGTCTGATAAAGTCAATGCTAAGAGTTTTCTAGCTGAAGTAGTCGATCGATTTATTAAATAGGATAAAGTTGAGGCCAACACACATCTTAGCAAGCTGATAAATATGCGGTACAATGGCAAAGAAAATATTAGGAAGAACATTATGAAAATATCCAATCTTTTTTCTAAACTAAATGCATTGAAATAGGAACTTTGTGAAGAGATTCTAGTGCATTTTATTTTGATCTCTTTTCTTATATAGTATAACCCTTTTCAAGATTATTTATAATACTCAAAGAGAAAAGTGGAGTCTCATTGGGTTCAATAGTCACTGTGTCCGAGAAGAGAGATTGAAATAAGAAAAGACTGAAAATGTTCACTTAGCATACGGGGTAACACCTCTAATAAGAAAAGAAAAAGTATAACTAAAGAGAAAAATATAAACATCACTACAATTACTGATCTTAAGTGGCAAAAGTGCAGAAGAAGCCTAAGGTCATTAAATGATTCTTCTACAAGAAAATAGGTCACCTCAAACAGGATTGCATAAAGTATCAGAAATGGCTAATTAAGAAGGGTATATCTTATATTTAAGTTTGTTCTGAAATTAATTTAGTTTTAGTGTCACCCCATATATGGTGGATAGATAATTCACATAAGCGATTCAATGCGGAACTTTCAAACCTAACAGAGGCCTAGCCTAATTGAGCGATACATATACATGGGTGATGAAAATAACATCGTAGTTGAAGCTATTGGAGTTTTTAGCTTAAATTAGATTCTAGTTATATTTTAGATTTGGATGAGACTTTATATGTACGGTCTTTTAGGCGAATCTTATTTCTATTTCATTGTTAGACAGATGTGTTTTTACTATCACTTTTGATCATAAAATGGTTAGTCTTCATGCTTCATATTTTGAATCTTTATATGTGAATAATCTAAGTACTAAGCGAACATCAATTAAAAAACTCCTATAGTCTATGACATAGGAGTTTAGAACATATCTTGAAAGAGATAATTTAAAGGCTTGTGTCTAGTGGAGCTATAGGCCCTTTAGATTACTCCAACCTAGGAGTATGTACAGATTGTATAAAGGGCAAACAAACAAACTTTAGGAAGTTTGGTACTAGACGAAGTTCAGGAGTCTTAGATTTAGTGTATACAGACATTTGTGGTCCATTCCCCACGACTTCTTGGAATGATCACGAATATTTCATCACTTTCGCGGATGATTTACTCTCGTTATGGTATCTTTATTTGATTCATGAGAAATCTCAATCACTGGACATGTTTAAAATCTATAAAGCTGAAGAAATAGAATAGAAAGATTAAAATTGTTAGATCTGACTATGGTGGTGAGTACTATGGCAGATACGACAGATCAGGTTGATGCCCGGTATCTTTTGCCAATTTTCTGGAAGAGTGTGGTATTGTAGCCTAGTACATCACGTCAGGGACACCTCGTCAAAATGGTGTTACTGAGAGACGAAATCACACACTAAAGCACATGGTTAGGAGTATGATAGCTTATATTATTCTACCAGAGTCATTATGGAGTGAAACCTTAAAGACGATTGTTTATCTTCTTAATAGATTACCTAGCAAAATAGTAACTAAAACCCTATATGAGTTATTAACTAGAAAATCTCTCAGTATTAGGCATCTACGTTTTGAGATTGTCCAGCGGAAGCTCGGTCATATATACCACATGAGAAGAAGCTGGACTCAAGGACAGTTAGTTATTTATTTGTAGGGTATTCTGAGAGGTATAGAGGCTCTAGGTTTGACTGTCCCTCCACTAAGAATATAGAGATGGATAATGCAAATTTTTTTGAAAATATTCAGAATAGTGAGAGTCAACTATATAAGGATTTCATATTTGATAAAGAACATATTGTTATACCCATGACAACTGTTTCAAATGATAAAGTAGTTGATCCACTTTAGAATGAAAATACAGTTGTACCCTTATAAAGTATAGATACAGTTCATCCTGTAATAGATCCTGCTGATGAGGTATATCTGAAAATTCTTAACCAGAAGTTTCTAGGAGATCAATTAGGGAGAGGAGATCAGCCATTGCAAATGACTATATAGTTTATCTCCAAGAGCATGAGTTTGACATAGGGCTAGAGAATGACCCCACATCCTTAAATGAGGTCAAATTCAGTATTCACTCTACTAAGTGGTCAAATATCATGAAAGATAAGTTAAAATCTATGAAAGACAATGATGTTTGAGATTTAGTATAGTTGCTTAAAGAAAAGAAACTCGTTGGTTGTAAATGGGTGTTCAAAATCAAGCGGGATTCGAAAGGCGTAAGACACGTCTTGTCGCAAAGGGATTCACTCAAACATGGGTTATCAACAATAAGGAGACTTTCTTTTCTTTTTTCATGAAGAATTCTTTTAGAATTATCATAGCACTAATGGCCCACTTCGACCTGGAGTTATACCAAATTAATATTAAGACTACCTTTCTTAGTGGTGACATTGAGAAAGAAATTTATATGGTGCAACCAGACAATTTTTAAGCCAAAGGTTTGTAATATTTGGTTTGCAAATTAAAGAAATTCATTTATGCTCTAAAGTAAGCATCCCGTCAATGGTATTTAAAATTTGATCAAGTAATATCCGATTTTAATTTTAAGGATAATATAGACAATCAATACATTTAATATAAATTTAAAGAGTAGACTTATATTTCTTGTGCTATCTGTGGATGACATTCTATTAGCAAATAATGATATAACTCTTTTACTTGAGATCAAAAGTTTTCTCTTTAAGAATTTTGAGATGAAAAATTTTAGAGATATTTCTTTTGTGATAAGCATTTAGATTTAACATGACAGGACACGTGAAATATTAGGTTTATCGCAAAAGGCCTATATCGATAAGGTGCTAGATAGATGTGGTATGAAGAATTACTTTAGGAGAGATAAGTTGAGTCTAC
This sequence comes from Agave tequilana, assembly GCA_038442645.1. NCBI lineage: Eukaryota > Viridiplantae > Streptophyta > Magnoliopsida > Asparagales > Asparagaceae > Agave > Agave tequilana. The sequence goes on from JAVJIF010018930.1 coordinate 24,457, forward strand.
TCTAATATTCTAAGAATGACCTACGAAAAGAGAAAATGAAAGACATTCTATGTGCATCGACGGTTGAAAGTCTGATGTATGCTCAAGTTTGTATCCGTCCAGATATAGCATATACCGTTGAGAAACTTGACAGATACTTGATCAATTATGAGATTGATCACTGGAAGACTGCCAAGAAGGTAATGCGATATCTACAGAAGATAACATGAAATCTGATCAGTTGCAACTGATCGGATACACATATTCAGATTATGCTAGATGTATCGACAATAGGAAGTCCACTTCAGGTTACATTTTCTTGATTGCAGGAAGATGATTGATTTAGTCAAGAGGCCATTACAACTACACTATGACAATAAGAGTTATAAAGCTCTATTGTAATAGGGACAAGAGTTCAGAAAAGTCAAAGTATATCAACATCAAGTTTCTTGTCATCAAGAATAAAGTTTGGAATCACATTGTATTTGTTGATAGTGTTAGTACTATTTTTAATATTACAGATCCACTTATTAAAGGACTTTCACCTGAAGTCTTCTAAGAACATATTACTCATATGAGGATGGCTAGTCATGATGATATCCTGATTCAATGGGTGTAGATAATTTTACATAACAAACATTATTTCTAAGTGCACTTTATGTATATTTATTGATTCTGATAATAAAGTGATAACTACTTTCTTTAAATTTCTTTTTTGAGTTTAATTTGCGCATTTGAGTTTGTTAGCAGTTATAGACTCATTGGAGTCATAAAGTAAAAACTAGTTGGAATTGTATCTTATTTGATTAGAGGACATTTTCATACCACACATTTACATTTGATCTATGTCGTTAAGGGTTCTGAAACATGTGATGTAGAAGATCCTACCTCGATTATACAGAAGATAATGAGCGCCATGTTGGTAGCATGACACTTCATGAACCGATTGTTTTGAAACGTGGTTTATTGACAGTTAAAGTTTTAGTACCATAAAGTTATGTTAAATATCCTTCCAGTATGACTTGTTTGGCCCAAGTGGAAGATTGTTAGACTTATTTAAATTAGAGTCTAAATTAATTTGAGCTTACACAAGTCTAATTAGATTTATACACCCGTCTCTATATGTCTATATTGTTGGATCTAATAAAGAATTGATCAAACCTGATGGTACACTTTTCAATTATACTTAGTCATGAGTGTATTTAAATTTAGGTGTGAGACTCATCTACACGTGTGGAACTCGTATTATCAATCAAGGGTATAGATCTATAATGAGTTGAAATAGAATTCCTTGATGCTATATATATCATAGGTAGGATTTCCTCTTCACCACTATTTACTATGACCTAATCTCTCTCTTGAAGGCCTTTCATCTCCTCTAAGGATCAAGAAGAGAACTTGGTGGTTAGAGAGAAGAATCTCCTCTCTCAACTCCGACGTCCTCGAGATTGTGCAATCTTCGGCATCCCTTTCGTAATGAAATTAGGTATGCCTAAACCCTCCTTCCCTTTGATCTGAATAAATATGTTATTGCATATATGAGATCTTATTAGGAATAATTATTAGATCCAACAGTCTAGTCTTCTAAGGGACCATTGGGCAATTCATTCTCCTTCACGGAAGAATCCTGATTCTAGACTTGTGTAGATAGTATCACAGTTTCATTCAACTTTCTATTTGAAATAACTGAAAGCTGCTGTTTCTGGAAACAAAATGTCCTGATTTTTTCCTCATAGAAACAAGATGCTCCATGTCCAGCGTCTACTGGTTTTTTCACTTGAACATATTTTTCTCAAAAAAATAATAATTTATACATATTTCTATATTGGCACATTACTGTCTTTGTAAGATTTTTTGGCTTGTTAACTGTTCCCTAATTCAGATATCATTCTTCGCAGTCAGAAGGTCAAAACCAGGAGGCTACTATTGCCGATGGTCTTAAAGGCATGCAGATTATCTCAAAAACAAAGTTCTATTGTGTTGTTATAAAAAGTCTCAAATCTTAGCATCTCTAATTTATGGAATTCTTCTTCCCGACATTTTACTTGTGTTTGTGTAGATTGTCAATAAAAATGGTCGGTTAGAGAATCTGGTTGACTTCCAGGGTTCAGATACTGTGCAAGTGGAGAACCCATGTGAGTTGTATTAAAATGTTTTCTTGGTATTTCTAGTGTATTCATTGCAGCATTTGTTTGCAGCGCTCCATGCATCAATCATCAACATTCAAACTGCCAGTTGAAACCAATTAAATAATAATGTTGGAATCATTTCATTCCGTAAACGATTTCATATATTATTAGAAGATTTAAATTTGTGCCAGCTGTTTACAAGATCTCAAAGAAAATATATGGATGGCGTTATTGTAGAGCAAGGTGGTAGGCTAAGAGAGATCAACAAGATAACCTCCTTCCTTCTAGTACTCTACAAAGAAGAATGAGCTGTGCTCGCTACTAGTAACATACTGATAACAGAACTATACGAGAGACAATCAGACCGCATCATTCTTTCTTAAGAAAAAACACAAGTGCACGTGCATGCGCACGCTTATGAGTCCCTCTTGTTCTCTATCCATAGGCATTCAAATCAAAATGCTTCACATATGGTGATCTGCTATGCGTGCCATATTGTTTAATTTTGGATTTTATTAGGTTCCTTGAGAAGGGAACAGGAAGACCTAAATGGGCTAGACCGATCCTCAATCAAAAACTTGACCGATAGGTGTACATCCAACTTCACAGTTCTTCACTTTTCACTCAACTTAGTGATACGGGTTTACAGACTTTTAATCGAACATGAATTCCCAACAGGTTAAACTTGTCAACCACTCTGAACAGAAAACAAATCAGATAACCGGTTGTATTGCGGTACTTTTGCATCTCTTTAGAAAAATACATTTTTACTTGATAGTTTTTATAACCATTACTACATAACAGCCAATTAGCTATTAACTAGTTAACTCTGAAATTGCCCTCTCCCTTTTCTTGTTTTTTTACTGTTGAAGTATCAGTCTTCCTGTCCAAGTTTTACACTCATTGCGTCATTTTACAGTATACATGTAGCTAATCGTGATATTTTTTCTAGAATTTGCATCTTGACCTTGATCTATTTCTTTCAAAATAAATTTGTTGGTGATATGGATTACTTCAAGGCATTGTATGTTTTCTTATGATTCTGCATTTATTCTGAACTTGTTGTAAAACAACAGACATCAATACCTACGATGTGTCAATGGATAAAGGGCATGCTCTTGTTGGTGGACTTAAATTTCCCATTGAAATCAAAAGCAAGTATACAGTGGAGATGCCGCAAGTTATCTAACACGACATGTTAATGTAAAGTTGATTCTTTGTTAACATTCGATATTAACTTCATAATTGCTCTCCATATGAACTTTTTTTTGGTTCTCTTTTGCATTTCATATTTGCCCATATCGCCAAAATTCAGTCAAGCCACATCTTTCATTTATGTCATTAATTTATTTTTCAGATAATTCAGTCAGTACTAAAGATTTTCGCATCCTCTGCAGATACATTGACAACAAGATCAGGATAACAAGGATATCACATATATCCACTTCGGCCTTGGTAGTATCAAGAACACAAGAAAACTCGAGGATTTGACGATTGTAAGGCGGGACAAGTTGAATGATTTAAGTTCAATTTAGTGTTTTTAATCATTAGTTTACGAATAATGTATTATGCGCTGCATGGCCATGTAAACAATAATATGTTTCAATACAACTATTCAATGAGCTAATTAGCCGGTTAATGTCTATTTTAATTTAATAAAATTTGGCTGATGGTGGAGTTGGCTGGAAATATTGGTTACATTCAGTTAGTGCCATAAGATGTTTATAATTACTGCGGATGGAAGTCGGTTAGAAAAATCAATCTGATAATTATTTTCTTTTTTTCGCTCTAACTAGAGAAAAAGACAGTTGATAGTTCGAAGTTTTAATAAACTGCATGTTTACATCCTGCAGAAGAATTTTTTCGCGAATAATTAATACGGGCCAAATAAACAAAAAAAATCTGAAACGAATATGATTGATGGCAGTAGAAATTGTGCTTGCTTTCTTCTATCCTGTAGTATTGAAAAATCAGAAATTGGCTATAAAATTCACCACAGTAAATTGATTGATCAGGGTAATTGGCAGGCTACTAGTCACCATTCACCCTGTGTCCATGTTATATGTCCATCACAATCTGTTTTTTGTGCTCAACACCAGATCTGTTGAATATAAATACAATCACAGGTATCACTCATCCACACATTACATATTACCATTGAACTTTTTGCTACATATTAACTCAGCATCAAGAAAACAAATTATTCACAAAATTTCAATCTTGCACTGTTCTCCCTCAACGAAGCATGAGAAATCAAAGTTATCCTCTTATTCTTACAATCTATATTAGTTAAATTGATGGTGGTTAAATTACATCAAAGGCTTTATATTTGCTCAATAGAATCCATTAAATATCAAAACCTAATGTTACATGTACATTTTACACTCGGAGGCATAGCCAAGCATATGGCTTGCCTAACTTAAATTAATATATCAGAAAGGACTGGAAAGATATCCCCAATCTTATTAGTTTCATTAATACAGCGCGGCCATAAAAGAATACTTTCTGCCTTCTGAACAACCATCATCTTATTGGATAGCTAATTCCTCACACAATGACTTGTATGCTGCACTGCAGTACTTGAATTTCCTGTCCATGGCAAAGAAAAGGAAAGAGAAGCAAAATTCCATAGCAAAAGTATATATCATGGAGGCTTTGTCTAAATAAGAAGGCCAACAAAGGATCAGATGTGTGGTTGTGTTGATGTGCGTGCCTGTCTCTGTGTACTAACATATGTGCAACCTTTTCTTTACAATCAAATGCTTACCAGAATACCAGAAAGGCAGACTTTTTCTATAAATGCTTACCACAGCAAGAAAGAAGAAGAACAAATGAAGAAAGAAGAAAGGAAAACCCACCAGAGAAGTAAGTCTCCACTGTCATCTAACTAGCATATCAAACAATAATGGTGTCAATTATAAAGAAACTATACGAACGATAATTAAGCATACCTTTGATGAACCCTGATGATGATTAGGATCGCAGAGAACAGGCTCGGTACCTGAAAAAAATGTAGCAGAATAATATGACTAACTGCTTTAAAAAAGAAATATGCCAAAATTTAAATTGCTACTCTATTATATTACAATTTGATGATAAGTAGTCAAATTACAGATCTAAAGGAAGCAAACATTATTAGTCCATAATCATCTTGGCTTAAGGATCAATGCTTGACCCCACCCCACCCCCCCCCCCCCCCCCCCCCCCCACCCCCCACCCCACCCCAAACCACCACCACCACGCGCGCACGAGCGCGCACACACAAAAACAGCCCAGGATTTGATAGCATACAAGAACAGGTTTACAATTCAAAATCAAACCTCATAAGTGCAGGACATTCTACAGAACCGAAGTAGCAGATGATTACCTTCCCAGTTACAAGAGTTGTTTACACGCAATTGAAAAACAACCTTCAAAGCTCTCTCATTATATATGATGCATAAAGTTTAAGACTTAGACTGGATGCATATATGAACTGCCACATACACGTCCATGGGCGCGGACATATGTTGGGCAACAGCAGTCTTATCTCAGGAGTCACCACTTATAGTCATTTCTACAGCTTCAAAGGAAGCTGGCATTGCTTCCAATAGACAAAGGAATAACAGACAGACAGCTAAAAATAAGGCCAAGGGCGAGTTCAACACATTATAGTTTGTGTGTTTTGTCGAAAGCTTGCCACGCGGTATGTACGTGGTGGAAAAGGGGCCATCAGAACCATAGATATTCATCGGAGTGAGTATGGGACTCAGTGTAACTGTAGCAAGTTAGCCAGATGTGACTGAACCCAAGAGAACTACTCTCTAGGGTATACCCATGTATCCCTTTTGGTGCTCTAAAATGCGGTTTCATTATGTGTGCCGAAGGGCCACATTAACCAAGGCGGACCCAGAACCAGTAAGGCGAAAAAAAATTCTATTCAGGTTTGTGATCATCTACATGAATCTCGTTTGGCCACTCAATTCCTGTGCCATTCACGTGTTACTTCTTTTTTGAGTAAAAACTGGTGAGCCAAAAGCAGTAAAAATGTTTGGAGCAAGAACTAGATTCAGTCCTACTCATTTTTTATTTCTTCCAGTTTTAATGGACCAGAAGCTTTCATTCCAAGAGCTAGCCCCTCTGAAGCTAAATCTGATTGTGAGGAGACTTTTCAAGTGAGTCATGTTTACTTGGAGACTTTTCCGAATGGTCCAAAGCCAATGTGAAGGGATAACAACTAGGTTTGGTTATGTGATAAACATTGGTAGCCCCCAGCCATCAGCATAAGCTTGTGTCTACTTTTCTAACACTTTCAATATAAATAACAAAACAAAACGCAAATAAATGTGGTTTACTTTTTCCATGCACAAGTGCAAATTCAAACATGGGTCTTTTGCTAGTAAATCAGACATATATGAACAAATAAGTAGGTCGACACAAACAAACAGATATATGACCATCGGTTGTGGTCAGATTTTTTGGCAAAATCGCGTGTCCGACACCCCATATGTTGGGGTTGGAGCATGCCAAGAACACAAACCCTAAATGATAAACACACACAAAGAGAGAGAACAAGATTTACGAGGTTTAAAAAGATGCCTACGTCTCAGGGGCAGAAAGAGAGATCTATTGATGATTTACACAAGATACAAGAGGATTACAATTGGTTCTCTCAAGAACTCTCAGCACAAATCAACTTCCATAACCTCTATTTATATGGTAGAGAAGAAACCCCTAAATCCATAGCAGTTCGGGTCCAGAATTACATTTGACCCGACTGTCAGTCGATAGCCCGGTCGACCGCACACTTGCAATCTTGCAGGACTTATTGGATTTGTCGGTCGACCGCCCGGTTGACCGACTTGTTGGGTTTCTCTCCTCTCTATCAACTTCGATCGATCGAGCGGTCGACCGATCCAAGTCTTGTGCATGTTGGTCGACCGCCCGGTCGACTGAAGTCCTATCATAGAGTTAAAAAAACTCTATCTCCTGTTTTTTGCCCTCTCTCTACATTCTCCACCTCGGCGAAAATTTTTCAAATCTGAGCCAAACTCCAATTAACACTTGGTGAAATCGCCACACGATCTCGGCTTGAGCGCTCCAGGCGAAATTGACACACAATCTCAGCGAAATCGATACACAATCTTCACTTGGCCGAACGGACCAACCGGTTCCAAAACGAATCGACACTTATAATTGATTTCAAATTATCACACCTGATCCAAATTGAGTTTGTCTTCCCCTCAGGCAACTCTTTCAAACTCCAATATCAATTGTAAAGATCCCAAATTTCAGCTCAGTCATCCAAACGGAATGCACTATACATGCATTCCCAACTCCACCGAAGAGGATCAACACCATATGAGCCGACCAACTAACGTGTCTTCAACTCAGCAACTGAATAGAACACCATTCTAAATGACCTCTAGAAAAATCCAACATGACCCAACAATGACTCAATAATTGACTGGAACACCAAGCCAAATGTCTTCAAGACGGTCCAACCAAATCTGAGTAGAGAACACCAAATACCAACTTGCTTAACAAACTGGTTGCACGCATCTTATGCAAGCTCAACTATCTTTTCACCGGAAGATCAAACGTTCATCGAGATCACAACACTTCATCTCTACGTGAAGTCCAAATCAGCTTCCGCTGCCAATTCTTGAGAACTCAAATAGCTTCATATGAGCGGCACCACCAATTGGCTATGCCATCACGGTTACCTACGTACCCTCTGCTTAAGGGATCAAGCTTCTCGTAATTCAATCCAAATAAGCTCCACCGAGCTCAACCAACTCTCTTCTTTGCAACAACGAACCCAATTGGCCGAGTCATATGAACCTCATCAACATGTTATACATGCTTCTTTATAACCCACCTTCACGAATTCTTTTTGGTTCCTCTAGCTGCATCTGAACCATATTTTTCAACATGCTCAGTATCCATATCGGCTACTCGATCTCCACCCGATGTCACGACTGATGAAATTTCAGACGATATTGAACCAACTGTACAATGTGGAATAGCATCAATTTTCACCTGCTGTGATACTTCTGACTTGGCTTTCATTGTCTCCACTTGCTGGGAGATGGTAGGGTTCACCATTGATGCCTTATTTGATGTGACATGTCTCCTCAAGACAAACTCTTTATTTTTTGGATATCATAACTTGTAAAGTCTTCCTTATATCCCAAAAACACCAATTTATTCACCTTAAAGTCCAATATGTCTTTCTTAACATCAACATAGGCCGAACAATCAAATACTCTAAGTGAATCATGATCACGAGTAACTCCACCTGACCAAATCTTCTAAGGAGTTATACCTCCTATCGCAACATCGGTAGCCTATTCAAGATATGACTAGTATACTCAGTTGCCTCGCTCAAAATGATTTGTCCAGCGATGCATAGACAATAAATACCAAACCTTCTCCAACAAGGCACAGTTTACCTCTCTGGCAACACTATCTTTTTCATCTGTGAAGTGGGTTCAGGCCAAATTGCAGGAAAAAATCCTTGTACTCCTCAACATGATCATACTGGAGCACTTGATCTTCCTACCTGTCTGATTTTTCATCAGATTCTTCCACTTCGCAAATAATTCTAGAGTTTCAACTCTTTCTCTCATCGGATATACCAACAATGTTTAGAATAATCATCTACAACAGAGACAAAGTATTTATGGCCTTCAAGTAATGCAATCTTGGTAGGACCCCAAACATCCACGTGAACTAACTCAAGAAGACTATGCAAATGGTGAGTATCGGTGCTAAATTTCACCTTCTTCTTGTTCAGAACACAATTATCACGTGCTTTCAAATTGCGAGTCGATGCATCTACCAATGCTTGATCTAACTTCAAGCCAACATGTCCGAGCCCACTGTGCCATGATCTGGTAGAACCGTCATCCAACTGTTTTGAAGACGCCAATCTATTAACTGTACTACCCATCAAGTAGTACACGTTGTTGTGCCTAATGCCCTTCAGAACAACCAACGAGCTGCCAGACATCTTGAGAATATTTTCTCCAAGAGTCCCTCTGACGTCCTCCGCTTCTAAAGCTCCAACTGAGATTATATTCTTTATCATACTAGAAATATATCTCACCTCCTTCAACTTTCTCAATGTCCCATCATACATCCTGATATGAACTGTGCCCTTACCAACCAACCGGCATGTGTGGTCGTCTCCCATGGACATCAAACCGCCATCTAGCTCCTCAAAGCTAACAAACAACTCTCTTCTGAGACAAATGTGGCAGTAGAGCCGGTATCCAATACCCACTCAGATACATCTAAATGACAATCTGGTGGTGTAATAGAAAGTGAAAAGTAAGAAGAGTCAGAATCATTACCATCTGAATTCACGATATTGGCCTCTAATCGTGACTCTTTCTTCAACTTATTGAGTTTTGGACAATCAATTTTTCAGTATCCTTTCTCTTTATAAAAGGTACACTGATCTTTTTTCAATTTGCGATTACCAACCATGCGCTTCCAATTGGATTTCTGCTAATTTTCTCTTCTTCGGTTTGGACTACTTCCTCTCGCGGTCAATACCTCTGCTGATGTGCCACTGGTAGAATACTTCATGTCCTTCTTCCTAAATTCAAGGTTCACAAGAGCAGTTGTCACCTCACTGTAACTAAGGGATGTCCTTTCATTGATCAATATAAGCACAAAATCTTGCATCCCTCATCAGAGAGAGAACTCAACAATATCAATGTCTTATCTTCATCATTGATCACTACATCCAAGTTTGACAAATTCATGAGAAGTTTTGTGTAAATGTTGATGTGATCACTAATGGATATTTCACCCTTCAACTGAAAACTGTAAAATCTCATCTTCAAATGCAAGCAGTTCTCGACGCTCTTTGTCAAGTACTTTCTTACTAGAATCTCTCAAATCGACTTCGAGAAGTCTCATTCATCACATCATACTTTAGATCCTGTGTTAAGCAAGACCTAATGACGCCACACACGCCGTCCTATTCATCTTCTTCCAAACCTTCTCATCTACTTTTGTCGGTCTCTCTTGAAGATCAAGAGTATCCTCCAAATTCTGCGCATTCAGTGCATTCGTTACCTCGCATCTCCACAATTCAAAGTATTTGTGACATTAAATTTCACCACATCAATTTTCATGTGATGAACATTTTGAATATCCTTTACTACAAAAGAATCACTCCCAATGGATGTTTCTCTAGCCATTTCTTCAATTTTCTCAGCCATACAAATGGAACAACTATGAAATGGAACTACAAATGACAAATTTCAGATTTTTTAGCTCCAATTGAAACCCAAAGATGAGTTTCCAATTTATCTCTCCACTATGATTGAAGACGAGATCCAACACGGTAAAAATTTGATTTTTTATCCAATCGAAGCTTCCAATCTCCAAGATCTAAGCTTCAAACCGAAAATCCACTCCACCAAACGATTGTAGATAATATCCAATCTAATAAAAATCTAATTTTTATCCGATAAAAATCTGATTTTATCCAACAAAAGCTTCAGATCCAGAAAATCTAAGCTTCCAATCAACGATCCGATCCACCAAATATAGCCCAAGCGTTGCTTAAGGCTCTGATACCACTTATTGGGGCTGGAACATGCCAAAAGCACAAACCCTAGCTACACAAACACACACACAAAGAGAGAGAGAGAACAAGATTTATGAGTTTTGACAAGATGCTTACATCTTCGGAGCAGAAGAGAGATATTTATTGATGATTTACACAAGATACAAGAGGATTACAATTGTTTCTTTAAAAAACTCTCACCATAAATCAACCTCCCTAAAATTGGTTATATCCTCTATTTATAGGGAGGAGAAGAAACCCCTAACTCTACAGCAGTTCGGGTCCAGAATCACATCTGACCCAACTGTTGGTCGACCGATCCAAGCCTTGTGCACGTCGGTCGACCGATCGGTTGACCGAATTCCTGTCATAGAGCTAAAAAACTCTATCTCCTATTTTTGGCCTCTCTACACCATAGCTATGCTTGAGCCCCAGCGTCCATGGACACAAATTGCAGTTAAGAAGTGAAAAAAAGATGAGCTAGAAGGAGAGGCAATTTGAATATGAAGGGCAAGAGATACAGTTTGAAGATAATTAATTAGTCGTCATTTAACAGGAAAAAAGAACTGAAGCAAGGGGTGCTGGGAAAAGAATTAGAAGTAACAAAGATGTAAGACCTCCTTACGTTTGTTCTTGTACCTTCCCCATTGAGACTCAATGGAACCGAAACCATTTAATTTCGCTCCCTTTGACCAATATTGTTTCCTGAGCCATGCTGTGTGATCTTCATTCTTCCATCTCTGAAACAGCAAGAGGATAAAAAGCATATACCAAGGGGGCTTCAGGGAGAATATTTTGAAAACATGTCCATAGTGTCATGATCAAGGAAAATAATGTATATCCATGGAAATGTTACCACAAAAATATTTAGATAATTCACCTGAACAGACAATCTAATGGAGAATACTTCTAATTCAATAACTATCACTTGTAGCTCTCTTAATCATATCATACAGTATAACAGGTTAGAACTAGTTTGTTGCAAGAGGTAATTGCCTAGTACAGTGTGGGAGAGAGGAGATAGAAGAGATGGAAGGAGGTAGCACAGTGATCGGACGACAAAGGAGCGAGAAACGGCGCATGGAGCAGGCCAGTTGTGCTCCCGGTCAACGTCCCGGTCGACCGGTGGAGGAGGCCGGTCGACCGGTATGGTCGACCGGCGTGCATGGGAAGGAGTGGTCAACCGATCCCGGTCGACCGACTGAAGTGGCTCTGCTCTCAGGTAGGTGCGGTCGACCGGGCCGGTCGACAGTGGCATCGGTCGGTCGACTAGCCGGTCGACCGACAGACGTGTCTGGAGTTTCCTTTTAGGATTCGAATTCCTTTTCTGGATGGGATTGAATCCAACCTGGGTTTCCATAAATTCAGGGACTCTGTGCTATAAATAGAGGCTAGAGACCTCATGTATTGTATAACGAAGAATCCCTTGCCTCCCTCAAGTTTCTCTCTTGTATTAGTTGTATTGATTGTTGAATCAATAAAGATCTCTCTCTCCCTTGCCCCGAGGACGTAGGCACGTTGGCCGAACCTCGTTAAATTTGTGTGTTGATTGCTTTTCTCTGTTGGTTGTTGTTCCTGCTGTGTTGGTTGTTTCTCCAGCTGCATCGAGTCTCCGCCAGTTGGGCGGATTCCTCAAGGGTGGTTGTTGTGTTTTTCTTCCGACACCCCGTTGTGCACAATAAGTGGTATCAGAGCATCCCAGGTTCGACGTGGGATCATCTATTGATTCAAGGGCATCTGTTGCTGATTGGCAGAGATCGTGTGTCGATCTCGGATCAGAGTTGAGACTGTTTGTGGGATCGTGTGTCGATCTCAGAACAGCGTGTGAAGATTGCTCGAGGAATCAAGTTGGTGGAGTAGATTGCTTCGGAAACTCTTCGAGGGTTTCGCGTAGAGGTAAAGATCTGATCTTTGTCTAGTTTATTTTATCTAACTTCGTTTGTTTTCACATTATTTTGAGGAATCAGTTGAGAAGATGGCTGGAGAAAGTACATCGGTGAAATCCATGTATCCACATCCAAGGATTGATGTGGTGAAGTTCAACGGGACGAACAACTTTGGTATGTGGAGGTGTGAGGTTATGGATGCGCTGACGGCATCAAACATCGAAGACACTCTACGGTTGGAGAAGAAGCGCGCATCAACAACGGAAGAAGATTGGGATAAAATGAACCGTTCGGCGTGTGGCTTGATCAGGTCTTGTCTGACACAAGACATCAAGTATCAGGTGTTGCATGAGACATCTGTGAGGCAGCTGTGGGAGATCATGAAAAGGAAGTATCTGACGAAGAGCATAGAATCGCGATTGCAGTTAAAGAGTAAGCTCTATGGGTTTCAGATGCAAAAAGGATGTTCCGTCAATGAACAATTGAACCGCTACGCGAAGCTTCTTACGGATCTAGTTAATGTGGATGTGGAGACTAGTGAAGAGAATAAGGCGGTAATTCTTTTGAACTCTCTTCCTAGGGAAGAGTATAAGGCCTTTACTCTTACTTTTCTCAATGGTAGACAATCCCTTAACTACGATGAGGTGTCTGCTGCACTTGTGAGTTATGAAGTAAGGAGACAGGACCGACTGTCTTCTTCGGGAAACACAACAGCAGAGGCATTGGAGGTAAGAGGCAGAAGTTCCAATAGGAAGGGAAGAGACGATCGGGGGAGATCAAAGTCCAGATCAGTCTTCAGAAATCTGAAGAAGAATCAGTTTGCCTTGTGCAAGGAACTAGGACACTGGAAAGCTGAATGCCCGAAGGCCAAGGTAAGAAGGTGGAGTCTAAGACTGAGACAAATCTTGCAAAGGTAATCAGTACTCAAGGCAGTACCTCACAGGCAGATGGATCAGACTCGGACTCATCGGTATTCACTCTCTCTATTACTACCCCTACTGTTTGTAACTTAGATAATGCTGAGTGGATCTTGGATAGCGGAGCCACCTATCATGTGTGCCCGAACAGGGCCTGATTTTCTAGCTTTAAGAAGCTAGATGAATGTTACACGGTCATGGGTGATGATCATCCATGTAATATAGAAGGGATGGGTACAGTCCGTATCAAGATGGATGATGAGATAGTACGAGAATTGAAGGAGGTGAGGTATGTACCTCAACTCAAAATGAATCTTATCTCTGTTGGTGCTTTGGAAGCATTGGGTCTGGTGATATCTGTTCGAGATGGTGTTCTCAAGATGATCAAAGACTCGATGGTGATGATGAAGGACGTCCGCCAGGACAATCTCTACTACTTGAAGGGTAGTACGGTTACAGGTCAGGTGGAGACTTTTAGTTCTTCAGATGATGGTTGCAAGAAGGTCTGGCAGGTAAAGGTCGGACATGGAGGTGAAAGGTCTTTGCGAGCTCCTGCAAAGAAAGGATCGTTGGAAGGTGCTGCTATCTGCAACTTGGAAGATGAACACATCATTCTGGACAAGAAGAAGGTGAAATTCAGCACCGGTACTCACCGCTCAGAAGGTCTTCTTGATTGTTTTCACGTAAGTATTTGGGGACCTGCTAAGACTGCATCGCTTGGAGGTTACAGGTACTTTGTCTCTTTTGTTGATAGTTTATCTAGGCATTATTGGATATATCCCATGAGACAAAGGTATTAAGCCCTAGATATGTTGGTGAAGTGGAGAGGAAGAAAGGAGAAGCAGATTGGTAGGAAGATCAAGGAGCTACAAATTGGTAATATTGGAAGAGACATGAACTAATTCCTACGATTTGGCCAGAACATCGGTATTGCTACTCACTTCACAAAAGGTATAAATGGGTTGGCTAAGGAAGTAAACCGTTCCTTGCTGGAGAAGGTTCGGTGGTTGTTGTCTAATGCAGGATTAGACAAATCGTTTTGGGCTGAGGCGATTGTGTATGCTAGCCATTTCATGAATAGATCGACTGCGATAGAAGGTAAAGCTCCATTGGAAAATTTGATCTGAAAAAGCTACTCAAGATCATGATTTGCTGCGGGAATTTGAAAGTCCAACCTACTTCAGTACCAAGAATGGCAAGGTGAATTCGCGAGTAAAGAAGTTTGTGTTTTTGGTGAAAAATCACCTAGAGGGGGGGTGAATAGGTGATTATGCTAATCTAGTCAACTCAATGCGGAATTTAAAAACTAATTGCAATAAACAAGAGATGCACACTCAAACAAGCCAAGCAATTATGAATGAACAATATGCATTGATGCAAGGCACAAAGTAAAGAGAGAGATAGAGAGAGAGTCAATGGATCAAGCGCAAACAACAAGATATGTTTCGAGGTTCGAGCACCCAGCTCTACATCCCCGCCTTCACCCAGAAGGATTTTAAGTCCACTAGCTTGTCCACAAAGGACTCCCACAAAGGGAACCTCCACTGAGGATTTTGGGCAATCACAATTACAAGGAGTACCCAACTCCTCTCCTTACAAACACAACCTCCTGCTTGAGGCACAACTCCAAGCCAACAAACAATCACCTCACAACTTGAGGGATTAGCCCAAAGCAACACAAGGATCACCTCACAACTTGAGGGATACAACCCAAATGCACAACCTCCTCAACACAATGAGGGCAAGGCACAAAGCAAAGATTGGGTTTACAACTTGATGGTCTAAACAACAACCACAAACAATTTCTTTCTCCCACACAAAGATCCTATAGAATAAGACAGTAGATGTAGCTCAAGTGTGGAGAAAACCAATGGAATGGAAATCAAAATCACAAAGAAAATCCTTGGGAAAACTGAAACAAAGATATAGAAGTTGAATCAAAACTCTTTTTCCCAAAAACCCTTTTCTTTGATATTCCAAACCCTAGCAAAAACACCAAATAGATTGTTCAATTTGAATCCAAAAACTTCTTTTGATTGCTGTGAAAACACCAGAGAGTAAGGAAAATTCGCACAAAAAATCTTATAGAAAACAGGCCATTAATGGGGTATTTATAGCCCCCAGAAAAATATAGCCGTTGGCAGCAGAAACTGCCAGAAATGCACTACAGGTCGACCGGTCGGTCGACCGTCCAACGCTCAAATTTTGCCCATTGCCAGCTACCGGTCGACCGAAACAAACAGAGACTAGCCTGCATGCAGTCGGTCGACCGTGCGGTCGGCCGGCCCAATAGGCAGCCAGCGTGCACGTATCCGTGCACGTCGGTCGACCCGAACGGTCGACCGGCTACTTGGTGCGGCCGACCGTTCGGGTCGACCGACCTAGCCTGGCAGAGGCTGTTCTGGTCAGAAAAACTAAGGAATTAAATATCCAATAAATTCTTGTAAACTACTTAAAAATCCCCAAAAATAGTTTTGATAATTTGCATTGATATATAAATATATGATAAAAGTTTTGACTCAAATATCAAGCAATTAAAACTATTTTTGTATCTTACAATATTTTCCAAAAACCAAAAACCGTATTTTCTAAAACTTGAATTTTGAATAGAAAATACATTTTGTCCAAAACTCATCTAAATACAAGAACATGATATTTAAACATTTTGAAGCATGATGCATATGAATGGAAATCCAATATACATGAAACATATACATATCATAGTTTTTGTCCTTAATTCTAAAATATGTTTTGTTAAAAATACCAAAACATAAAACACATGAAATAGACTATCAAACTAAGTTTGTCAAAGAAGATGAAGCATGCATGTATATAGAACAAATCTAATATACATTAAATCATGTGAACTTGTTTGATATAATATCTATTCATGCAAACCAAGATCGGTTAAACAAAAAACCGAAAACCAAAACATGAAACGTGTGTGTTGTGAACTTGAGCATATCATACTATTCTAATCTTTACAATTTGGATCTAAATACAAAACTAAACTAGGTACCGATGTCTTCTTGTAGAGCGCAATCTCCAAGCCGACTCGAAAAAACTCTTTGATCCACCGAGCAAGTGCTATATATGATCTTTGACGCTCGGGCTCTTGAATCAACATGTGAAAGCTTCCAAATCATCTTGTTGAAGCTAATCACCAACTAATAACTTGATTAATGATCTGAAACTAAAATCACAAGATTATTAGTAAACATAACTACATGAGTTAATCATCATCAAAACTAGGGTGGAAGGCCTTTGGGCCAACATTTGGGTGTCAAAAGGAATGGCTACAGGTTGTGGGACCCCGAAAACAAGAAGATCGTGGTGAGTGTCACATTTGAAGAGACTTCAGTGTTGAAGTCCACCGTCTCTCTGCAGGTGGAGAGGACGGAGACCAAGGAAGTATCGCAGCGGGTGGAGATTGATGCTACTCCACCATATCCAGTTGGTTCGGCATTAGAGAAGACTTCACCGGATGTGACACCTGGTGGAGATCATGTAGCCAGGGTTGATGCTGAACAGGTTGAAGACATTGTTGAGGATGTCGAGTTGTTTGCAGCCATTGGAGCCAAGATAAAACCATGCTTGTGGGTAAAGAAGCATGAATCTCAAGCTTGTGATCGCGACAAGCTCAAGTTGAAGGCCGTTGTTCTCCATGATGGTCGTGAGGAGGTTCATATGACTCAGCCAGATAGGTTCGCTGCTGCAGATTCAGGTACAAGTGTTTAAATGTAACGCCCCGGTCCCGAAGATACGGAGACGTTATGGCGACGTACATACGCGAGGTGAAAACACGCTCACGCGTACGTTAAGCCTCAGTACAGTACATTATCTCCATATGGTCATGAGGTCCAGCATGAAATAAGTACAAGAATACCTGCAGAAAGAGGTCAGCGATCATAACAGATATGAAAACAAGAAGAAATATGATAACAGAAATAAAACACAAAGATACCTATGAAGTCCTGATGCAGAATCTCCCATGTGACTCCAAGGCACTCTCTGAAGCTATGGTAACTCGGATCGCCAATCTGGGCATGCAAACCCAGGGTCGTCAGAAAGCGACCTAGTGAGTGGTAAAACTGAAGGAGGCAATGCACAATAATAATAGATAATACATGCTGTTGTAATAGTGATACCATATAATAAGGATATATATAAACAGTAGAAAGAGTTAAACATGGAAGCAGTGCAAAGATATAAACAGGTCAACTTTTAATACCATCACTACCTAGCCGGTTATTCTCAGGTCATATCTATAGTCGTGTCCAGTTTATGTAATAACTAATGTTGTCTAGTGGTGACGTAATAGACATGAATATGATAGTGGTGACGTGATAGAGGTGAACATGCAAATGAGCATATGTCTGTAATATATGCAATGCAGAATATGCATAGTATGCCACTACATACAGTGTAACATATACCAGGTAATGTAACAAAGTATATATGTACATGGGTAGTAGGGCACTAAAGAAAGTGTAACAGGAAACAGGAACAATAGCAATGTATACATGTCACATGATAGCAGATAAATGGTCAGGAACAGTAACAAGTACAACTAAACATGTAGCAGGCAGGTCATGTCAAAGTCATGTCATTTATACAATAGTAGCGATCAGTACCGCCTGCTATTTTAATTACTCTCTTCCAGTGTCCCATACCACTGGCGGTTCATACTGAAGCCCGCACCCCAGTCGAACCCATCCGGACATGGCCTACGGGTACCATTATCCAAACGAGAGAGCAACCAAATAACAAGTGTTCCGACGTCACTATTGTGTATACTGTTTTATTATGTTAATTGGAAACCCGTGGTCGAAGAGTCCTTATCGGGTGGATGTATCCCGTGCATACCCGGGATCACGGCCTTAAACAAGCCCCTGGCTGCCAGGACCAGGGCCCTCCGCTAAGAGGGGAGCATGAATCAAGTAACAAGAGCTCATGGAGCAATTGGTAGGCAGCCCTCCTACCGTCCCCTGCAGTGGGAAACAATATGGATCCAGTACATCACCCGATAAGATCTAATCAACCATCAAGTCTCCCCCATACCCACGTTAGCTTTATAATCTGTTATATCAAGTATACAATGTAACAAGAATAACTACTGTACATGATACGGTAACATGATAACTGGACCTGAGCTCTGTTGATAGCGTAGAACAATATAACGAGAATCAGGGACAATATAACCTGAACAATATCACGAGAACAATGTAACAAGAACAATAGATGTGGGATTCCACATATCGCATATCAACAGCTCTCATGTCCAGTATCGGGAAATCCATATCAGTAACGGGAGCATGTATCCAGTAACGGGATTAACAATATCAGTAACGGAAATAAGCATATAACATGTATCCGATAACATGAAACAATAATACAGGTAATAGGCATGGAAATCCATATGACAGGTACATAGAGATACCATATAAGCATGTGTCACAGGGAAGCATGACATGCATGACAGTGATATATAAACATGAAATGCAGGCATGTGTAACAGTGATATGTAAACATGAACTACAGGCATGTGCAACCGTGATATGTAAACATAAAATGAAGTAGTCCATGCAATGGTCTATCCGTGTACTATCTCAGTGCACGTGCATGTCCTAACAGTGATCAGTGCGTCTATAAAATGACGGTGTCCAGTGTCCTAGAATATCCGTATATTCTTGCAGTATTAGGGTCATGAATATCAGTACTTATGTAATGGTGAGACGGGTGCATAAAACTACATATGCTACATGAAATACCGGTATCTCTAACTGATATATCTATATGAACTACGGTATTTAGTGTACCGGTGTGATATGACTATATCATCTACTCGGGTGTTACATATAAGTCTTACCAAAATATAACACATAGTGATTAGTGTTACTCATCTTATTAACTAACCAAGCATTCTGTTATTATGCCTTAATTACAGGAATTACAATAGTTATCATGATTTACTGATAATCACGTTTTATTCTTAATTAGGCAATCAATCAAGATATTAATCATGATAAAATATAATTTATAAAAAGAAAACACTCACAAACTGGCTACAGGATTGTAGCTCTCGTTCCCACGATCGCAACGGATCCAGAATCGCCCGAATCGGAGTCCGGATGCTCCAGTTATCGCCCGAATACTGAATCATAACAAATAGGGTTAAATATGTAATACCAGAAATTATCTAGGGGGCTATTTGTAATTTTACAGGGGCCTAAAAGTAATTAAAAATCTTACAGGGGTTAAAATGTAATTTTACCTTAACGGGTCGGGTTTGATGCAAATCGGTCGGGTTTGGGTTTTAAACCCAAACCCAAACCCTATTGGGTTTCACCCAAATGAGAACACAGCAGCAGGCGGCTGCTGGCGCCCGCCTGCGCCCGCCGCCCGCGCGCGCGCGCGGGCACCGCCGGCCTGCGCCTGCCGGCGGCGCGCCCCCGCCGCCGGCGCCGGCGCTGCTCCGGCGCCCAAGGCCGCCGGGGCAGCCGGGGCCCAACACCAGAGAGAGAGGGAGAGAAAGAGAGGTGGGGGCTGACGCCCCCCACCTGCGCCCGCGCCGCCGGCGCTTCCCGCCGCCTGGCCCGGCCTGGCCGGCCTCCGGCGCCTCCTGGCCCGGCCTGGCCGGCCTCCGGCGCCGCTCCGGCTTACCTGCAGAGAGAGAGAGAGAGATGGAGAGGGGGAGAGAGAAATGGAGGGAGATTAATTAGAGAGAGGGGGAAGAGCTAATTAGAGAGAGAGAGAGTATGAGAGAATTAGAGAGAGTGAGAGGATTAGGGGTTTTAATTGGGGGAGAGAGGTAAAGGCGGTGGGTGCACAGTGAGTCGGTGGAGATGGCTTCGCTGGGAAGAAAGGAGAAGAAAAGAAAAGATTAAAAAAAATAAAAAAAATAATATTTAATTATTATTATAGTGGCCTAATATTTGACCATCTCCGAACAGTGTCCAAAAATTAGAGAAAATAGAGAATATTACGCTGAGGTGTAATATGAAGACGGTTTGTCAAAACTCAATCCGGTTTGCAAATTAAAAATCCCGGAGTGTCTCACCGATACGGGCGACACCGGTTTTGCCCGGATTTCGATAAATTCTGAAAAATCCCCAAAAATACCCAAACGTGGCTCATGTGATTCTAAGACATACGGTGAAGACGGATTCTCAAAATTCTACTCTGTTTGTGAAATAAAAATAGGAAGGCTGATTATCGGTATCGGTCAACACCGACAACGGAGATTTTCCAAAATAATCCAGAAAAATTCCAGAAAATCCTGAAAAATCTCAAATATTAGAAAATAATTTTAGAAACTGAAATCAGCTCAATCGGACTACTACAGAGGTCAAATCAATTTTTTACGTCGTATCGCGTACTGATACGGTGATACGTATACCGGGGATCAGAGTATTACATTTCTCCCCACCTTATAAAAAAAATTGCGTCCTCGCAATTTCAATCAGGTGTGAGAACAAGATTTCCAACCCCAAAGCTAAATTAGCACGGGTCCACGACACTTTCGCTGCGCACTCTGCTATCTCGAAGGAACTGGGGATGAAGAAGTATGATAGTGAACGTATCCTAACGGATGGGAAGCAAGCCGATGCAAGGAAAGCGAGAAGGAAATCAGATATTCTGATTGATGATCATAAGGAAGGAAAGAATATAAGCGAGTCAAGGAATGAATCGTCAAGGTCATGGTATTCTTGTACTCGTTGCTGGAATCCCAAATTCAGATCCAGATCAGTTAATCTGAACTTGGTTGTACTGTTGGTAAGAGCCCGAGGATTGACCTAGGTTGTTACCCACACCAGGTGTGAACCTAGGCTCTGATACCACTATGTAACGCCCCGGTCCCGAAGATACGGAGACGTTATGGCGACGTACATACGCGAGGTGAAAACACGCTCACGCGTACGTTAAGCCTCAGTACAGTACATTATCTCCATATGGTCATGAGGTCCAGCATGAAATAAGTACAAGAATACCTGCAGAAAGAGGTCAGCGATCATAACAGATATGAAAACAAGAAGAAATATGATAACAGAAATAAAACACAAAGATACCTATGAAGTCCTGATGCAGAATCTCCCATGTGACTCCAAGGCACTCTCTGAAGCTATGGTAACTCGGATCGCCAATCTGGGCATGCAAACCCAGGGTCGTCAGAAAGCGACCTAGTGAGTGGTAAAACTGAAGGAGGCAATGCACAATAATAATAGATAATACATGCTGTTGTAATAGTGATACCATATAATAAGGATATATATAAACAGTAGAAAGAGTTAAACATGGAAGCAGTGCAAAGATATAAACAGGTCAACTTTTAATACCATCACTACCTAGCCGGTTATTATCAGGTCATATCTATAGTCGTGTCCAGTTTATGTAATAACTAATGTTGTCTAGTGGTGACATAATAGACATGAATATGATAGTGGTGACGTGATAGAGGTGAACATGCAAATGAGCATATGTCTGTAATATATGCAATGCAGAATATGCATAGTATGCCACTACATACAGTGTAACATATACCAGGTAATGTAACAAAGTATATATGTACATGGGTAGTAGGGCACTAAAGAAAGTGTAACAGGAAACAGGAACAATAGCAATGTATACATGTCACATGATAGCAGATAAATGGTCAGGAACAGTAACAAGTACAACTAAACATGTAGCAGGCAGGTCATGTCAAAGTCATGTCATTTATACAATAGTAGCGATCAGTACCGCCTGCTATTTTAATTTCTCTCTTCCAGTGTCCCATACCACTGGCGGTTCATACTGAAGCCCGCACCCCAGTCGAACCCATCCGGACATGGCCTACGGGTACCATTATCCAAACGAGAGAGCAACCAAATAACAAGTGTTCCCGACGTCACTATTGTGTATACTGTTTTATTATGTTAATTGGAAACCCGTGGTCGAAGAGTCCTTATAGGGTGGATGTATCCCGTGCATACCCGGGATCACGGCCTTAAACAAGCCCCTGGCTGCCAGGACCAGGGCCCTCCGCTAAGAGGGGAGCATGAATCAAGTAACAAGAGCTCATGGAGCAATTGGTAGGCAGCCCTCCTACCGTCCCCTGCAGTGGGAAAACAATATGGATCCAGTACATCACCCGATAAGATCTAATCAACCATCAAGTCTCCCCCATACCCACGTTAGCTTTATAATCTGTTATATCAAGTATACAATGTAACAAGAATAACTACTGTACATGATACGGGTAACATGATAACTGGACCTGAGCTCTGTTGATAGCGTAGAACATATAATGAGAATCAGGGACAATATAACCTGAACAATATCACGAGAACAATGTAACAAGAACAATAGATGTGGGATTCCACATATCGCATATCAACAGCTCTCATGTCCAGTATCGGGAAATCCATATCAGTAACGGGAGCATGTATCCAGTAACGGGATTAACAATATCAGTAACGGAAATAAGCATATAACATGTATCCGATAACATGAAACAATAATACAGGTAATAGGCATGGAAATCCATATGACAGGTACATAGAGATACCATATAAGCATGTGTCACAGGGAAGCATGACATGCATGACAGTGATATATAAACATGAAATGCAGGCATGTGTAACAGTGATATGTAAACATGAACTACAGGCATGTGCAACCGTGATATGTAAACATAAAATGAAGTAGTCCATGCAATGGTCTATCCGTGTACTATCTCAGTGCACGTGCATGTCCTAACAGTGATCAGTGTGTCTATAAAATGACGGTGTCCAGTGTCCTAGAATATCCGTATATTCTTGCAGTATTAGGGTCATGAATATCAGTACTTATGTAATGGTGAGACGGGTGCATAAAACTACATATGCTACATGAAATACCGGTATCTCTAACTGATATATCTATATGAACTACGGTATTTAGTGTACCGGTGTGATATGACTATATCATCTACTCGGGTGTTACATATAAGTCTTACCAAAATATAACACATAGTGATTAGTGTTACTCATCTTATTAACTAACCAAGCATTCTGTTATTATGCCTTAATTACAGGAATTACAATAGTTATCATGATTTACTGATAATCACGTTTTATTCTTAATTAGGCAATCAATCAAGATATTAATCATGATAAAATATAATTTATAAAAAGAAAACACTCACAAACTGGCTACAGGATTGTAGCTCTCGTTCCCACGATCGCAACGGATCCAGAATCGCCCGAATCGGAGTCCGGATGCTCCAGTTATCGCCCGAATACTGAATCATAACAAATAGGGTTAAATATGTAATACCAGAAATTATCTAGGGGGCTATTTGTAATTTTACAGGGGCCTAAAAGTAATTAAAAATCTTACAGGGGTTAAAATGTAATTTTACCTTAACGGGTCGGGTTTGATGCAAATGGGTCGGGTTTGGGTTTAAACCCAAACCCAAACCCTATTGGGTTTCACCCAAATGAGAACACAGCAGCAGGCGGCTGCTGGCGCCCGCCTGCGCCCGCCGCCCGCGCGAGGGCACCGCCGGCCTGCGCCCGCCGGCGGCGCGCCCCCGCCGCCGGCGCCGGCGCTGCTCCGGCGCCCAAGGCCGCCGGGGCAGCCGGGGCCCAACACCAGAGAGAGAGGGAGAGAAAGAGAGGTGGGGGCTGACGCCCCCCACCTGCGCCCGCGCCGCCGGCGCTTCCCGCCGCCTGGCCCGGCCTGGCCGGCCTCCGGCGCCGCTCCGGCTTACCTGCAGAGAGAGAGAGAGATGGAGAGGGGGAGAGAGAAATGGAGGGAGATTAATTAGAGAGAGGGGGAAGAGCTAATTAGAGAGAGAGAGAGAGAGTATGAGAGAATTAGAGAGAGTGAGAGGATTAGGGGTTTTAATTGGGGAGAGAGGTAAAGGCGGTGGGTGCACAGTGAGTCGGTGGAGATGGCTTCGCTGGGAAGAAAGGAGAAGAAAAGAAAAGATTAAAAAAAATAAAAATAATAATATTTAATTATTATTATAGTGGCCTAATATTTGACCATCTCCGAACAGTGTCCAAAAATTAGAGAAAATAGAGAATATTACGCTGAGGTGTAATATGAAGACGGTTTGTCAAAACTCAATCCGGTTTGCAAATTAAAAATCCCGGAGTATCTCACCGATACGGGCGACACCGGTTTTGCCCGGATTTCGATAAATTCTGAAAAATCTCCAAAAATACCCAAACGTGGCTCATGTGATTCTAAGACATACGGTGAAGACGGATTCTCAAAATTCTACTCCGTTTGTGAAATAAAAATAGGAAGGCTGATTATCGGTATCGGTCAACACCGACAACGGAGATTTTCCAAAATAATCCAGAAAAATTCCAGAAAATCCTGAAAAATCTCAAATATTAGAAAATAATTTTAGAAACTGAAATCAGCTCAATCGGACTACTACAGAGGTCAAATCAATTTGTACGTCGTATCGCGTACTGATACGGTGATACGTATACCGGGGATCAGAGTATTACATTAAACTTGATGGAGCTCATTTTAATGAACTACGGTTAGCTTGATCCTTTGGGCAAGGTATGTGGCAGCCGTAAAGGTGCAATCATTTGGCGATGCAACCCATATGAAGCTGTTTGGGTTCACGAGAAGCTGATTGGAACTTCACGTAGAGGTGAAGAGTTGTGGCCGATTGGAGCTTCACGTAGAGGAGGAGAGACTTCACGTAGAGGTGAAGTGTTGTGGCCAGTTGGACTTCACGTAGAGGTGAGGTATTGTGATCTCGATGAACAGGTTGATCTTCTGGAGAGAAGATGTTGAGCTTACATAAGGAGTGGTGTGCATCCAGTTGTTGAAGCCGATGATGGTGCTCGGTGTGCTCTACTCTGACTTGGTTGGACTGTCAGCTGAAGACATGTAAACTAGATAGAGCTAGTCAGTTGGAGAGTCAGTGTTGCCTCATGATGAGTTCTTCGTGAGGTCGTGAAGTTGCGGAGTAGAAGCCATGTTCGGTGTTCAGCATGTTCTCCTAAGGTGAAGTATTGGGAAGGCATGTGTGGTGCATTCTAATGGATAGCTGAGCTACAGATTCCAAGCTGAGATCGTGTGTCGATTTCGCCGAGATCGTGTGTCGATTTCGTCTGGAGCGCGCAAGCCGAGATCGTGTGTTGATTTCGCTGAGATCGTGTGTCGATTTCGCCAGGTGATAGACTGGAGTTCGTTGGAGATCGGCTCAGATTTGAAAAATCTTCACCGAGGTGGAGAATTGTGGGAGAGAGGAGATAGAAGAGATGGAAGGAGGTAGCACAGAGATCGAACGACAAAGGAACGAGAAACGGCACATGGAGCAGGCCAGTTGTGCTCCCGGTCGACGTCCTGGTCGACCGGTGGAGGAGGCCGGTCGACCGGCACGGTCGACCGGCGTGCACGGGCGTGCACGGGAAGGAGCGGTCGACCGACCCCGGTCGACCAACTGAAGTGGTTCTGTTCTCGGGTAGGTGCGGTCGACCGGGGTGGTCGACCGGCCGGTCGCGTCTAGAGTTTCCTTTTAGGATTCGAATTCCTTTTCTGGATGGGATTGAATCCATCCTGGGTTTTCATAAATTCAGGGACTCTGTGGCTATAAATAGAGGCTAGAGGCCTCATGTATTGTATAATGAAGAATCCCTTGCCTCCCTCAAATTTCTCTCTTGTATTAGTTGTATTGATTGTTGAATCAATAAAGATTTCTCTCTCTCCCTTGCCCCGAGGACGTAGGCACGTTGGCCGAACCTCGTTAAATTTGTGTGTTGATTGCTTTTCTCTGTTAGTTGTTGTTTCTACTGTGTTGATTGTTTCTCCGGCTGCATCGAGTCTCCGTCAGTTGGGCGGATTCCTCAAAGGTGGTTGTTGTGTTTTTCTTCCGACACCCTGCTGCGCACAACATACAGATGCTATGTTGCAGAGAGACGGACACAGAAAGACATGGATACTTGGATACAAAAATTACATGGATACCTCGGGAACATGTCAAAAAACATTACATAGGTGAGAGTTATGCTACAAACTCTCTCTTAAACCAACAAAATTATATTTAAGACATTTTCTCTTCTTGCTCATGGAGTTTGGGAAACGAGCTGGTTAAATTTCAAAAGGTAAAGAATAGATATAGAATAAAGTAATGGCGGGGTCATTGGGGAATCTGTGATTGAAAAAGTGTTAAATCTACTGTTGTAGAGTGCGTCTATATGTAGGGTGTGTTTGGTTGCTTGCAAAATGTTGCAAAATGCAAAAAAAATTTGCATTTTACCAATTACAATTGTTTGGTGCCATTGCAAAATTTTGGGTTTTACAACCAACTTTTCACTTTTGCAACGCGTGTGTTGCCCGGGTTTTTTCGTCGCGATGCTTCCAGGCTTTTGAAAAAAGCCTGCAAAACGTTGAATTGTCCCCTCCTCTTTCTCTTCTCCCAAACTCTCCCATCTACACTGTAGCAGCGCGAGAAACCCTATTTGGGTTCATCTTCTCCATTTTGCAGCACCGCCCTCTCTCAATCAGTCGCCTGCAAGCGAGATTCCAGCATCTCTGACTGGTACGGCGTCGGCGATCTGCGATCCACAGTAAAAGGTGATCGAAGCGTCGCGTCCTCTTTCCCTTCTCCCAATCCTCTCCCATCTTCACTGTAGCAGCGCGATCCCCTTTTTTGGCTCTTCTTCTCCATTCTGTACCTCCGGCCTCTCTCAATCAGTCGCCTGCAAAAGAGATTCGAGCATCTCTGAAAAGGAAGTCGTC
Organism: Agave tequilana; assembly: GCA_038442645.1. Lineage (NCBI taxonomy): Eukaryota > Viridiplantae > Streptophyta > Magnoliopsida > Asparagales > Asparagaceae > Agave > Agave tequilana. The sequence goes on from JAVJIF010018930.1 coordinate 51,668, forward strand.
GACGACCGGCGCTCCATATCAAAAAGGGATCGGTCGCTTCAACTTTCTGCACCTTGAGATTCCACAAGGAATCGATTCCCTCTGCTCCTTGGTTGACTGATCTTCATCAAGTCCCCAATTGCTTCTTTGTTCTTTGTGAGAGACGTTGGCTGGGAACTTAGGGTTCTGACTGCAGCCCCGTGCTCTCCTCGAAATTCTGTATTGTCTTTTGCTTATCCCCAAAGGTCATCTTCCCATCTCCTAACTGAAGTCCCTCTCCTTCAAATCTGCCTACAGCACCATAAATAGGGCAAAGGTTCTTTCAATGAAGAAACCTTGTCAATTGTGTGGGAACGTGAGGAAGAGGGATAGTCCAGTGATCTCAGATCAGGCATCAACATCTGAAAAAATTGTTACAGAGGTAAGCTGTTAACCCAATATATCAACTGATAACGCGGGCAATGTGTGGGTAAGTTGAAATTGTTCAAATGAGAGGCAATTTATCTTATCTGGTTCTGTAATTGCAACTCTATGGTATGGTATGATTAACTGTTAAAGTGTCTTAATTTTCTGAATGCAATTTTTTTAGTTTAATGTTCAACTGAATGCAATTTGTTTAGGTTAATTCTTAAGTAATAATCATTTATTGTTGCCCTCTGTATGGAATTTTGGTGGAGATTATTGGACATAGATTGTTGATGATAATTGCACCTGTTGAAGTTCCTATTACTTGCCTAATTTTGTGTAATGCGCCTTTTATTCACTGTTATTACGTATCTGTTAACCTCATCTTTATCTGCTCCTTAATTTCTCAATATTCACAAAGTGTTTGTGGTCATTTTCAACATCATCCAATATTGCTTAAACAATCCAGACAGTTAATTTTCTCTCTGTATCATTAGTTTTTTTTCTTAATGCTACATGACAGTATGGACCTCTTGATGTGTAAGGGAAAATGTGTTAGATTGATGTTATATGAACATGCTGGAACTTATTCAAGATTGTTTCTATTTGTTTGCTAGGGACATGCTTGCTATAATCATTGAAAAATAATTTGTAATTGTTTCTTACCTTTTAACTCATACATGATAATTGTTTCTTACCTTTTAACTCATACATGAAATTTGTATTTTTTTCGTAAGAAACCGTACAATACTTAACCACCATTTACAGCCCTTTATATTGTTTACAGTAATATGTACCTTTCTTCCCATATGGTTAGCATGGATAGGTTTGTCCAATTTGGGTTGGATCTTGAGGATAAGGAATTAGGCTTGCTAATAATTTGTACAACGGCCTTCATGGTGCTTAAGTGGATGACCGTCGGGAAGAAATCATGCAACCTATCCCTAGGAACATCAGGGACCAAGAGAGGCAACTGTACCTGTCACGAGTTTTAGAGTCCAGTGATACAATGTGTCACAATATGTTCAGGATGAATAGGGATGTTTTCTTCGACCTCTGTTCCATACTTAGGGTTCGAGGGCTCCTACATGATTCTGCAAATGTCACTGTGGAAGAGCAACTAGCAATGTTCCTACACACTGTAGGACATAATGTCCGTAATAGAGTGATTGGAGGGAACTTCATACGTTCAGGAGAGACAATAAGTCGTTATTTTCAGCAGACTCTTTGGGCAATTGGAGAACTCAGAAGGGATTACATTTGTGGTCCTAGTACACTGGTCCATGACAAGATTGCCAACGACAATAGATACAATGCTTACTTCAAGGTAAATTAATATTTATCAAATCATGTTTAAATAAATTGAGTGAATGATCACTTGACTGTCTAACCAATGTTAATTTAACGTCAATAGGATTGTGTCGGAGCAATTGATGGGACACATATCCCCGCTACTTTACCAGTTGCTGAAGTTGGACCATTCTACGGAAGAAAAGGGTATCCAACTCAAATGTCCTAGCAGCTGTTGACTTTGATTTGAAATTCACATATGTCTTGTCTTAGCGGGTTGGGAAGGATCAGGACATGATCTAACTATGCTGCGAGATGCTCTTGAAAGACCACACGATTTGCGTGTCCCCGAAGGTATTTCATACCTATTGCGTCATTCTCACAAAGTTCATTATGTTCCTTTCAATTACTGAACAAATCTTAACTGTTTCAAATTTTTCGACTATAGGTAAATATTACCTGTGCGACGCTGGTTACAATATCAGGCCAGGTTTCCTAGCTCCATTTCGCTCAGTTAGGTATCATTTGAGTGATTACAGAGACAGGTTACCTAACAATTACAAAGAGTTATTCAACTATCGTCATTCCTCTCTACGTACATCGGTGGAGAGGGCTTTCGGTTCTCTTAAGGAAGATTTAAGATTTTAACGTCTCGTCCATTCTTTCCATATCGCACACAAGTCGAGATTGTGATTGCTTGTTGCATCCTCCACAATTTTATATTGTCTCACGGGGAAGATGATTTCATCCAATCGAGGAAGAGTGGACCGCGCAGAATCTAGCCGAAGGGGGAAGGACCCGCAGACAGCTTCGAGAAGAGGCCAATGCTTGGGTTCAAATGAGAGAAGAAATTGCCCAGCGCATGTGAGCTGACACCCAAAATTGAATTTATTATTAATAAACATATATGGCTGTGCTATGTTAACGATGCTAATATGATGCCAACTAAAAATTAATGTCCTAATGTTATTCTAGTAATCATGCCTGCTGGCTTGCCTTATTTCATGTTAACATAATCTATGAATGTATGCTCTATTGTATTTTTGTTGTCTGACAATATTCCTTGCAGAAAATGTCTGAAAATGAGTACCCAAATTACAACGATGCAGCCCCTTCTATGGCTGGTAATAAGAAGCGAAAAACAGGCGGTAGAAACCAACGGTGGACAGAGCAAGCTAGTATTTTCCTCCTTCATTTCATGGCAGGGCTGGTTCGGGATGGAGTTACAGGGGACGTGAACCAAATAGCCGCTAACGAAATTCATAAGAAGTTCGGTATGGCGGTAACTGACAAACACGTTTACAATCAACTGCGCACTTGGAAGACCAAGTGGAGTCGGATTTGTACTTTAAAGACTCTTAGCGGTTGTGTTGTGTGAAAGCCAGAGATCCGCACTATTGAGATGCCAGTAGAGTTGTATACAGAATATATAAAGGTAATAAGATAAATAACTTTGTTTATGCATCTTCATCATATATTTAATTTTTAACTATCCTTTAATATAAATATCATAATCACTACAGGTTCACCAAAAAGACAAGCCTTATCTGAACCAGCCCATTGAACATTATGACGAGCTGTACATCCTATTTGGAGGTGATAGGGCCAAGGGAAGGTTTGCAATGGATGATGGACCCTCATTTACGTGTCCAACGCAGATCGACATTAGAGGGGGTTCTTTCAACAATGCATCCCCACCTGAGGCTACTCATTCCACAGACCTCCTAGCAAGCATGTCTGTGTCTCAACGCTCCTCAAGTAAAGGCAAGAGGAAGGACGTTGAGCTAGAGATCATGGGATCGTTTGCAGATTTGTTTAAAAAATTTGCGCATACCATCTACGATAAGCGGGAAGAAGATAAAAGGGTGGTTGCACAATGTTACGAACAGCTGCGTTCAATGGTGGGGACAGATTATCAGTACTACGTCTTCAATGAAGATGAAGTATCTGCTGCTTATGATTATTTTGTGAAGAACCCCGACATCGGTGCTGGCTTCCTCAGCAGGCGGACTGACGCGGAGAAGGCAGCGTGGTTATACCGATTCACGAGGAAGAACAACCTTGACTGACTTCAAAGTCGGGGCTCGTGATCGTCCTTCTTCCGTTGGCCGCTGAAGTCTTCTATGCCTCCCCCTTATTTGCAGCCCTACCATAAACATTGATATTATTGATACGTTGGTTTATCGATTGCCGTAGGCAATCAGTACACTCTATTAATTTCCTGCTACATTTCTTGATAGTGCGTGGATGGCTCTAGGCCTTCTACGTTGTGATATTGTTTTATTTGGGACAGCACGCGTTTGGTTTGTTTATGCTTATCAGTATTTATTTCCCTTGTCTATGTTTTCCGGCTGACATTATTTGGTTCATGTAGGCATATAAAAATGTTTCAAAGGCAATGATGATTTGAAGAGGTTGGAGCCTTAACGACAGGATGCAGTGACAAGTGGAGTGCTTAATGGATTGCAGCCGTCAAAGTATGATACACGACCGGCGTGGCTCCATTTACGCATTCAAAAATGATCAGAGTGGGTGTGGATGAGAGGTCTGTGAAGGCCTCCCCACTTAAAATACCTCTTCCAAAATCTGAGCCTCTTGTGTTGCCAAGTCAGTTACAGCAGTACCAATTGGATTGAGGGCTTTCGGTTCTCGGAATTGGTTGTTGTTGGATGACAAATGCAAAAACTTTTGCAAAGTTATCGCTACTGGAAACTGTTGATGCTCCTGAACAACCGACTGCCGTGGTAATCTAATCCTATTTCTTGCTCACCAACTTCATTTCTTTTCTGTCTGATTCTTCATGGAAAAGTTGCTGAACAAATATTGGGTATTGTTGTGAACAACAATGTTGGCTGCTGATCTAATCTTCTTTTCTCAAATTGCTGGGCAGATCGGCTGTGAGGTTGGCCGGTTTATATGGAAAATGTACCTGCCGGCTGCGATCTGTTTGGTGAGTTGCAAAATGGATGCAAAATGATTTACAATTTCAACTTTAGAATTAAAACTTGGTTTATTACATACACCCATATGCAGCTACCTTATCACAATTTATATATTCTTGCCTTGCCGGGTTATTGGGATTCATAGACGCGGTGGATTTGTTGAAACAAAGGCTGTAAAAGCCTGTAATGTTACCTCCTCCTTTCCATCTGATAACCTCTTTACCAATTATGGTATCTGGGTCCTCAGGGAAGTTATTGTTCAAACTTGAATCCATGCTGTGCTCGTCATTGTTGGTTTCTGATCTTATCACTTCTCTTTTACTGCTGTTCAGGGCTGGTTCCAGGATTTTGGTTGTCCCCTATAAAACTATTCATGCAGGAACCAGGCCTGCATGCTATTCTTTAAGCTGTGAATATTTTCATTTGCTAATTCATTGAACTGTTTTATCATGGTATATTATCCTGGATCTATTTTATTAACATGGTTTTCTTGAAAAGCATATTCCTATCTTCATGGGCTATGATGATGCACACGTAGAATTATAATGCGACTTTTGCACGGAAAATGGGAACCCTTGAATTTAATTTTGCATATCAAGGTTGGACAACTCAATGATTGAAACCCCTGTCTCGGAGGCAGGCTGGATGTTAATCATCTTGAGGTTCCATCTCTCTGTTCCCTATATCAAGTTGGAAGCCCATTGCGTGTAATTCGAAGTTCATATGGAGCTATTATTATAGCATGTACAGTGTGTCTGAGCCCTAATATCAAAAACATTGAATTATGTAAGTTTACAGAAGCTTCAAATAGAGCACTGTAAGTAGTACCCTGTTGGCGACATGTGTTTCTTCTTTTCTACCTTTATATTATAGTTATTTGCAGGTAGTTCTTGAAGTGTGGACTTTGCATAAGGTGCTCTTAACATTCCGGCTCATTCAGGTATTATTCATTTTATGCTACCAACGTTTGTGCATTTTCTTTGTCCTGCTCCGCAGATACATTTTTATGAACTGACATTTGTATTCATGTATATCGTCACAGAAAGTCAATTTGTTCGAGTCGCCCGGCCTCGAGTGTACAGAGGAAATGTTGAAGATGTTTTTGTTGTGTGTCATGATCATCTAGGACATCACCAGGATGCGAAGATCTGAGTCTCATTTTATTTCCTTGATATATATGTACCAGAGATTGTTTATATTGGATGTCCATGAGGGGAGGGTAAATATTTATTGTCTTTAATGTTTATTTCTTGAGTTATTGTTTATGTATTGAACTACAACTGATGTATCATTAAAGGACCATGATGAAGGGTTCATCTTGTATTTGTTTACAACTTCTAATGTATACATGCACATTACAATACAGATTGTTATTATATTGTTTTGAAATGCTATCGTATATTTCTTTGTTACAAAAAGCTATCATTTACTTGTGGGGATTGGTTTCCTAGCATTATTCCTGTATTGGCGTGACGTGGGGATGATTATCGGTTTGTATGAGTAGCGAAATTCATTATGGCATGTTGAAAAAAGGATGCAAACCGTCTTTTGATTTTAATTTATTTTCATTTAGCGGTATTTGTTTTGTTCATATTATTTGGGAAAATATTAATTCACTGTCCTACCAACATAATTAATCTTTCGTGGTCACATTCCCGATTATATTTTTGACTTTATTAAATTTTTTTTTTGCAATATTAATGTTTCAATAGCTTTATTAAACTGTAATTAATAATTTATAGAATCTTTATGAAATATATTAATTTTTACTCCGGTTAATATTTTCATCTTATATATATGAAATAAAGTACTTCTTTATTAATATTAATGTTAGAAATAAAATATGCAGTTTGATAAATTTTTAAATCAAAGTATTTATTAGAATTATATTAATTATATTAGAATTTATTTAATCGTAATTAACATACCAAAATCACTGCTGCAGTGTTTGTGGTCAGTTTTTCCACTTGCATTTTGCAACCAACAAACACCGTAAAAGAGATAGACTTTCCAAATTACAATTTCACTTTACCAACCAAACACCGTAAAACGCAATATACTTTTACAATTACAATTTCACTTCAACAACCAAATACCGTAAAACACAATATACTTTACCATTTTCACATACTTTAACAACCAAACAACATAAAACACAATATGTTTTCCATGCTACAGTACATATTTACAACTCTCATTTTACAACTTACGACTTGCGAGGTTTGCAACCAACCAAACACATAATATATACTTTCAAAAGTATACATCTCTTGAGCTAAATGACGCATTGTCCAAGTTGAAAATCCACACTGTTGAACGCCACCACCTATCCACCCACAAACTATATTTTAGAGGGAAAATCTGAAGGTTCTCATAAATGTTTCACCCATGCAGCAAGTGGTCGCAAATGAAGATAGTCTACACCTCCATGATCAACACCTTTCACATTAATCACCATGTCCTAAAACGTAAGTAGACCAGTTAGTCAACTCTCCTCCACTCGTTGGACAATCATGACTATTTATGCTGATCTTCGTCCTTTAAAATATAAGTAAACCAAAAATCTTCTGTTTTTCATATTATTTATCTTTGCATTGAGTCCTTGAAAATTAACAGTTTTTAGAAACAGAACATTTTTTTCAAACCCAGAACCATTGGCAAAGAGCATGCAAAACACAAAGTTTTTGTTGTAGCTATCTTCATGTAAGACATGGCGATTAAGATGAACATTTCGTGTCCAAAATAGGAATGGAATGTGGACTTTTCAGTCCATACAGAAGGAAATTTCCCGGAGCAGTTGGTATTGATCATTCTTTTTCATACAAATCCTAAATTCTCAAATCATATAAATCATGAAAACCAAACACCAAAACCATAGAACACAAAGCTAGCATACAAACTTATGCAGAAAATACTAGAAAATATCTCCTCGAGAACACATATTAAGACCAAAAAAAAAAAATAGCTGGCATCGAAAATGGCAATCTATGAGTGTGCTGCGTTGAAGCAAAGCATTAGAAGAAAGGGAGGCTCAATGCATCATGCAATGTCAACAATGGGTCATGATTAATGAGGAGAGGTGTGGAACAAAATGAAGGAGAGAACAGAAATTAGAGATGGGAAAGAGATAGTTCAGGAATTAAGTCGAGATGGGTTTAATGGTGAATTGTTGGGGAAGTTGCAATCATAGCGTGTTTTAGAAGTCCATTTGAGGCTTTGAGTTGTTATCTCTATGTGATTAACAGGCCTACTTACTATCTATTTCAAGAAGATTTACAGTACAAACTACAAAGTGCTCCCCCACCACACCGCTCCCAAAAAAAAGGAAGGAAAAAAAAAAAACACCACCACCACATTGCATTTCTGCTCTCACCAAAGTCAGACATCAAATAAATCTCTGGGGTCTTTTTGATTGGCATGAAGAAAGGGAAGAAGGTTTTTATGCCCCTTTCCTTCATGTTTGTTTTTTTGAGACAAAATGGTGAGGCCGAAAAAGCCCCCCAACTTTCATTAAAGAGTACAACAAAGAAAGTTCTTCCTTATCTTCCGTCTACTTTGGCGGTGCCTTTGTGATGTTCTCTCTTCAAACTTTTCTTCATCCCAAATTAGATGAAGAGGGGTATAAAAAAGCTTTTTTTAATCAAAAACATCCCATCACTTTTCATTATCTTCCTTCAAATTTGAAGAAGAAGAAATTTCTTCCAACTCTTCCTTGTTCATTTTCTCTTCATCTCTCTGCCTCCTCTTCCAAAATGCAAACAGACCTTTAGAGTCAATGATATAACACACAAATTTTCATAATTAATTTTATGACTCTCAATGTATAATCATGTACAAACAAAAGACAGTTTTGTTTCCTAAATAAGATAATACCTAAATATTAGAGTAGAAGTTAAATTAGAATTGGGACCTTTTTCTTTAAATAATATTGAAATTATTATTATTAGAGACAAACAAAGTTTCTAAATTTAGATATACTCTTCCTTCTTCATTTTCTCTTCATCTCTCTTCCTCCTCTTCCAAAATCCAAACAGACCTTTGGAGTCAATGATATAACACACAAATTTTCATTATTAATTTTATGACTATCAATGTATAATCATGTGCAAACAAGAGACAGTTGTGTTTCCTAAATAAGATAATACCAAAATATTAGAGTAGAAGATCAATTAGAATTGGGACCTTTTTCTTTAAATAATTGAAATTATTATTATTAGAGACAAATAAAGTTTCTAAATTTAGATATCTTAATTACTGATAACTGTTAGACAAAATATGAATAAGAGTTGAGTGTAGTATCCCTGATTTTCTAGGAATCAATAATCAGTTTACATAGAATATAAATTACGAAGAATTTTGAGTAATGAGTTATTTCCAGATATATAAAAGACTTATTTGTAATACTGGGACAATTAAAGAGTTAATTGTGTTTAATACCAAATGAAGGGTTTATTTACGAATTGTTGGATATAAGATTTGGTTTATTCGATAGAATCCAATTCAGGTAATCAAATCTAATTAGAAGCAAAAGGTGGTTATATGAGATGAGATCCTATTGTCAAACTTGAGGGCAAAGATTATATAACTATGGCGGCTCATCTATTCATTGCAAAGAAGAAGAAGAAAAAAATTGCATTTATAAGAGAAGAAGGGAGAAAGAAGCAAGATATCCAAGAGAAATTATTTGAAAACATGAAGATAAGAAATTTGAGGTTTTGATTAGTTTTGTCTTGATTTATGAGTTGTTTGGATTTCAATAGTAGATTTATCCAATTATATTTCTAGTTTATTTAAAGTATTGTTTTTTTATGGAATCGATTTATGGGAGCCCAAGAGAACCAAAACATTAATCATATTTGAATTCACCTTTGAAGGGATTTCAAGTGATAGTTGGGGTTGAGGTTTTATATCTTTGCCAGGGATGAGCGAGATAATTTTGGGATCTCATAACTATGATATTGGTTAGAATGAAGCATTGTTATGTCAGAACATGAGGAGAGAAAGGGATATTTATTAGAGAATATCAGATGTCCATGAGAGCACACTGATGTTGTTAGATCTGATAAGTGATCATGGCTTAAAGTTTATATTTTTCAATATTTCTTTAAATTGATATTCCATCAAGAAGTTTTATCATGTGAGAAATATATGTTATTTAATCCTGACTGTTATTCCATCTTATTTTGACATTGTGTCTTTATCCAAAGTTAGGTGAGACATGCAAATGTGAGTCATAAATAATATGCTGTATATTTTCAGCATAGACACTGTTAAGATATTATTTTATGTATACCACTTATACCTTTCAAATTGCTATTATTTTGGCTCGTGTACTCAAGTTTGTTAAATACTAGTACAAATTGGAAAATAAGTAAATCATAATGGAGCTTAATGTGTTCCTTTCATGAGGCTATTTTTGTTGATAATCAATCAATGATTAAACAACAGAGAAATACCGAGTTGAAGACTCGGCAGCAGAAACGGAAGCGTAGAAGATCTACCACTAGTAAGTAATTGAAAAACTAAATCACCACACAACTAAAGAACACAAGATTTAATGTGGTTCGGCAATATGCCTGTGTCCACGGGGAGGACGGGAGAAATATTTATTGAAAACAGAGAAGAAAATACAAGATTTACAAGAAAATCTCTCTTATAACTCTTAATGAAGGAAAACAGAATTTCTCTTGAATTTTTGACACTTCTTGACACACCTTCAAAAGGTCACACCCAAGGGGTTTATATAGGCACTTAGGATAATCCTAATCCTTCACAAACTCCAATAATCAAATCAGCGCTGGTTCAGAGATATAGAAAACCCGTATCAAAACCAAAACAGGAAATAGATGCGTTTTAGGAAACTGCTAGAATATGTATTAGTCGACTAGGGCAAATCATTAGTCGACTAATACCCAGTATTAGTTGACTACATCCAGAGTCTAGTCGACTATTGTAATGCAATCTGAGAATCGAACTCTCTTTTGCAGGGTCTAGTCGACTATACCAAAGATCAGTCGACTAGCCCAGGACCTACTTGACTAATAAGACCTATTACTCGACTAATAACAGACACAATTTCTGCACACGTCCGTGCTTGATTTGTGAAGCTTGTAACACCTCCACCTGAACCTGATTCTTCTCCAATGAATATGAGGCACTCCAAATACTAACAATCTCCATCTTGACTCATGTTCATTGAGTCCCTCCGTAGAAATTTGCCTTTGCTTCATTCGCCTTGCTTTTTTTCCTTTTGTGACTTCACATGGTTCCCTCCCAAGAGCCCATTCGTTACTTTACCTTTGGAGAACCTTGATGAAGTTCAGAGATGCTCTGAACTTCTCCACTTGGATGGTCTTTGTCATCATATCTGCTGGATTCTTCTTTGTGCTGATCTTTACCAAATCGATTACATTATCATCCATGACCCACTGACGTATCTTGTGATACCTCACATTAATGTGCTTCGTCTACTTTTGATACCTATGATCGTTAGCGAGATGAATCGCACTCTGGCTATCGCAATAAACCCGAACTGAATCCTGTATGATACTAAATGTCCCACCAATCCTCTTAACCATAAAACTTTCTTCGATACCTTAACTACATCTATATACTCTGCCTCTGTCGTTGAAAGCGCAATTATATCTTACAACTCTGCCTTCCAATTTATGGCGCACTCAGCTACTGTGAACGCATAACCCGTCGTAAATCTTCGCTGATCAAGATCTCCTACATCAACATAGTCTTGTAGTAACCTAGGCTTCCCTGTTTCCAATCTCTGAAGCACCAAGCCTAATCTTGTAGTCCTTATAGATATCGTAGCACCCACTTCACTACTTTCCAATGTTGTTTTTCTGAATTTTGAAAGTACACTTAGAGGGGGATGAATAGGTATATGGCTAATCTAATGACAAATAATGCAAAATTAAAAGCAAATTGCAACACAATTAGTATAACCAAAGAGTGTAATCGAATTCCGGTGAAGGGTTATGGACTATCTCCTCTAAATTCTTCTAAATAGGAGTTGAGGTGCTATATGAATCTCTCTTGGTTTAACACAAGTATCGCATACAAACAAACAATACCAAGCATATAAGATATGATATGAGGACTTTCCACACAGGAAATCTCTACTGAGGATTTGGGCAAATATAACTTGAGAGTACACAACTCCTCTCTCAACAAATAAACTTCTCACTAGAGGTTAGGCACAAAGCCAACACAAGATGAACCTCTCACTAGAGGGATATTAACAAATCAAGCACCTCTACTATCACCTCTCACTAGAGGATATCAACACAATCACCTCTCACTAGAGGAATATCACAAATCAAGGAGGGTTTACAATACTTGGTGGTATAAACAATCACAAACCAATTCTTTCTCACAAAACAATGATCCTAATAGATAAGATAGATAGATAGCTCAAGTGTGAGAATATAAAGAGTTTGAAAATCAAAATCACAAAGAAAATACTTGAAAAAACTTCTAGGATATAATGGAAATGAAGAACAAAAATCAATCCCAAATACTTCTCCTTTTCTTGATTTTTCCAACCCTTTTAAAAACAAATAAAGATCAATTTTTTTTGCTCTATATACTTTAAAAACTTGTATTTAAACACTAGAAAGAATGAGAATTTTGCTCTTAAAAAACTTATATCAAATAGCTCAAGAAATGGGGTATATATAGCCCCAAACAAAATCTGCCCGTTGGCAGCAGGTAAGGACAAAATTGCCCTTCCGGTCGACCGGGCGGTCGACCGGCCAATGGTCATATTTATGACCGTTGAGCCACCGGTCGACCGGAAACTGAAAACAGAGAGCAGAGCTCTCTGCCGGTCGACCGGGCAGTCGACCGGGGCCATTTCTAGAGAGCAGAAGCTCTCTGGCGATCGACCGACCCGGTTGACCGGCCTCCCAGCCTGGGCTGCGTGCACGTCCTGTGCACGTCGGTCGACCGGACCGGTCGACCGGCAGACAGCCTGGTCCAAGCAATATAGGGATTGAAAATTTGTCTTTTTATCTTTGATTAAATCCCATAAAATCACATAAATTTCACAAAAATCAGTTCTTATTAGATCTTTGAAATACAAATATGTGTGACAAAAATGCAACACATATTATAAACAATTTGAACCATTTTTGTGTTCTTGAAATTTTGCCTTAAATAAAAAATCGTATTTTCCAAAACTAAGATTTTTGAAATAGAAAACCGTTTTCTCCATAACTCATATAAATACAAAATAAAGTTTTGTTTAAATACAAAACTCCAAACTCTTGAAATAGACTATCAACTAAGTTTTTCTAAATAGATGAAGCATAGATGTATATAGATCAAATCTAATATACATTAAAACTTATAAACTTGTTTTGATTCTATCTATTCATGAAAACTATATATTTGAACTAGAAATCCAAAATCGGTTAAACCGAAAACCAAACATGAAACTTTAAACCTGTGTGTGTATTGTGAACTTGAGCATTCAACACTATCTAATCTTTACATGAGATCTAAATAAAATCTTAAACTAAACAAACCGATGTCTTCTTGTAGAACTCCGTCTCCAAGTCGATTCGATCCAAACATGATCCACCGAGCTTGACTCCAACCGAGTGCTAGATGTAAACTTGACACTCGAGCTCTTGAATCATCATGTGAAATCTCCAAAACTCCTTTGTTGAAGCTAATCACCTACCAATAACTTGATCAAATATCTGAAACTAAATATCACAAGATTATTAGTAAACTATAACCACATGAGTTAATCATCATCAAACTAGAGTGAAGGGCCTCTGGGCCAACAACCTCCCCCCTTTTGATGATGACAAAACTCATGAAGTTATATATGCATGAATTAAAATTAAGCTTCATAGAAGCTCCCCCTTAACTCATGCATAGCAATAAACATAAGGATATACAATGAATGCTCAACATAAACATGCATAAATATGCATAAATAAAACATATATGCATAAACATGCCTAATAAACATATATGCATAACATGCATGTAAGAAAACAAATGCTCTTTATACCAATTGTAAAACATGCTCTAATACCAATCTTAAAAAGTAAACACAAAGTAAACATGCATATAGAAAACATGTCTCTCCCTTTTTGAAACATGCATATAAACTCCAACATATCTCTCCCCCTTTTTGTCAATTCATCAACAAAGGGGTAACAAAAACTCAAAACAAGAAATAAAGGGTATAAATAATATTTTTTTCCCTTTTTGCATAAATCAACAAAACAAGTAAGCCAAATTATGATACCAATAGAAAATGAGACAATGTATATTATTGATACCAATTGAAACAAATATATGTTGTAAATCTTGATATCAATTTTAAATATTAGTACCAATTGAAAATACTTTATAATTTTGATACCAATTTGTAAGAATATATATGTGTGTGTGTGCGTGTGTGTGTGTGTGTGAGTATTGATACCAATTGAAAGTAAAAATCAAATTTTAGGTAAACATAGCTCATTTCAATATAGATACCAATATAAAATGAAGTATGATACCAATTGAAAAACATAAACCAATCTTTTTGGTTAAACACTAAAATCATTTTACAATAAAGATACCAAATAGAGAATAATATCAACTTAATATTCTTGATACCAATATTGAAAATGAAACATATATCAATTGAAAATAATTTACACTTTTGATACCAATTGAAAGTATTTTTTCATTACGAGCGTAGGAAACCTATTGAAAACTAAGATATCAATTTTCAATATAAAGTGTGGGAGTAAGATACCAATTGTAAACAAAACTGATTGAAAGGTAAAATATGAATTTTCTCCCCCTTTATGAAATACTAATGAAAACGATGCATAAGCTTGTGTAAGATACCAATTTGAAAAATTATCATTAAGGATTAAACCAAGCTTAGCATAACAAAGATATAAAGATATAGTAAGCACAATCAAAATACATATATATATATATATATATATATATATATATATATATATATATATATATATATATATATATATATATATGAAAGAGTAAATACCAATCAAAATTGATACTATTTGAAATTAGAGCATACATATATAGAAACAAATATGAGTATACCAAATAGATATCAATTGTGATACCAATTGAAAACACAATGATACCAATTGAGAACATAATGAGGATCAAGTGTATAACTCATACTACCTACCACCCATTTCATGCACATGTTTAAATTGATTTTCAATATGAGTATACAATGCATGGTCGCCCAACCAACCGCCCATGGATGGGTAGGGTTTTCAAAAATAGGTTAAAAATAGTTTTAGCACAATTGAAAAACTCTATCAAAATGAGGAAATACGCAACTAGTTTTATGATAAACTTGAAAACTAGTACGAAATTCTTCAAGTAAGGAATAAAATAATAACATATCCATGAAACATGAAAATTACACAATCATCAACACTCAAATAGCAATAAAGCTCATATAATCTCATGAAAACAAATCATGAGTAAACAACAAGTAATGTGAGTGTACAAGAATGATGTGAAAAGCATAATCATGAGAATAGATAATTAGGCTCAATGTGAAATTCCTTTATAAACATGAAAAACATGAATATTTAATTTTCAACAAAATAATACAACTTTAAGCCATATGTATGTTTTGTACAAACTAGAGTATACATACATATCCAAATATAAACGAGTCCACAAAAGTATATGCATGAAGGCAAGTGGCTCAATGATGTATATGTATAACTATTAGTTTAGACAAAATAGACATATACATGAAGCTAATTGATTGCTAAAAGAAAGAACAACCAATGAGTTAAGAATATACCGTGTAGCTTGTGGCTAACGGGTCGTGTCCACAAGGAGGGATGCGATGGAAGCTTTTCGGTGAATCATTTAGAAACAAGGAGTTATGTTCGTTTTTTAGGAAAAAGAGAATGGAGAGAAAGAAATGAAGGAAAGAAAAATTGCAATTTTTAGAAAAGATTTTGGAGAAGGTGATATAGAAAACTTGGAAATTGTTTTGTTGTTTGTAGTAATAAAGAAGGTCTGGGCTCACTATCTCTCTACTCAATTGTTCTTTCTTCTCTTAAAATGTTAAGTCCCTCAAATGATCAATTGCAAAACTTAGAGTTGTCTTTTAGAAAGCTTTAAGTAAAGCACATAAGATGTTAGAAGAGTTGAGTCTTTTTCTTCAAGAAATCGTAGAATCGAATGTTAAAACATCAAGCGCGAAGAAGCAAGAATGAATTAAAAATGATTCGAGAGATGTTCATGAAAGAGTTGTAAATTCAACTATCTAAGCCCATCCTCATGTGCCTTCAAGAACACTTTCAAAAAGAAAGGCTTTTAAGTGAGGCATTCATATGAGACATCGGGTCTTTTTTTCTTTTTTAAAAGCAGGGGAGAAGAAAAGCAAAAGAGAGTTCGATAGCAAGCCCAGAAAAAACGTTTAGTTATCCATGGAAAACAAAGAAGAAAACAAAGACATAATGCAAACCATGCCGTATTGCAAGTGGAAGAGAAATTGGCTCGACTTTTGTATTGCTGTCACTTCAATCTTCAAGTACAAGCTCTCAGTCCTCTCTCTCACAAGTTTTGAACTGGACTACAAATTAAAAAGCAAGATTACAACTCTTGTTCTAGCTAACAAAGAACCTAAATCCTAAGAAAATAAATGTAAAACTTAATCCTAGTCTTCGCCCCTTTTCTCTTTGCTGAAACCAGTATTTATAGGCAAAAACCTAAAGGGAAAGATCTTAGGAAGATTAGGGGATCTCCTGGTCTGATGTATTTCTCGTATCTTCTTCTGATTTTCTTATTTTTGCTTCAAAAGTTGACAAAACAGCCTTTGATTGTGCTTGATTCAGGGAAGATTCTTCTCAACATTCCTTATATGCCAAGATTTTGCCCACAGGGAGGATTCTTCTCAACCTTCCTTATATGCCAAGATTTTGCCTTGATTTCTTCATCTTGATTCAGGGAGGATTCTTCTCAACCTTCCTTATATGCCAAGATTTTTTCCTGATTTCTTCATTTCAAATTTATTCTGAATTAATCAGAATTTGTGGGCTATTGGGCTTTGTTTTTCTTTTCTTTCTTTTAGCACTTGGGCCTACATTTAACAAAGGAAAAGAAGACTATTAATAGGATTTATTAGCTAAAAAAAATGGTAAGGTGACAATGTAAATGCAATATACGTGACTAATCACACCCCCACACTTATCTTTTGCTCGCCCTCGAGCAAAACAACTAAACTATGCTAAGGATTATTAGACCACTTTCGCAGGTCACTCGATTGCACTGAGCATGTGCAACAAGCCATTAAACCTCTAGGTTTCCCCTAGAGGACGAGTTTTGTCTCGTACGGGTTTTCAGCGGATTACACCCACAAAATCCGAAATGAAAGAGAAAAAAGTTAGTATTTTCGAAAAGCTTTTTTTTTTTTTGAAGGAGAAAATATTTGAAGTATATTTGTGAGAGCTTAAGTAATCTATAAGTTATAGGAATATCAAATCTTTCATTCCTAAACTTAGTCTCTATTCAAAAACATGTCATCAATTAAAGTAAGGAGTCAAATTGTACTTCTCATCTAGTTTATTAATTTACCCTGAGTCGTATGCACCATCGTGATTGTGAAGTTTACTAAGGGTTCTTCAACATTAACTCCTATGCCTTATATTTATTTATTTTTGGTGAAATTTATTCCTCAATTTCATTAGGCTTTCTAATCTGCCCATGTAACGAGCATTCAGTCGGTGACACCCAAACCGGACAGTTTTAGGGCACCAGGTGAGAAAACACCCCTAAGGACTTAAACACTCGAGCAGATAAGGCCACGAAACTAAGATTTTTATACGATGTATCCCTTTTAGGCGTGAATACCTATGCTTCATGAGGCATAAATACCCAGCTTGATCAGAAGATACACATTTTTTTTCTTTTTTTTCTTTCTTTTTTTTTCAAACTTATCTAATTATCTTTTGCATAAATACTAAGGCTTGCTTAGGCCAAAGCACCTAGCTAATCAATAATTAGACTCATTTTTTTTTATTATAAGGCATTAGAGTCTCCGTTTTTAAACCCTAAGTGTGTAAGTGTATTTTGTGTGCATATGTCATCAAGGTAAATATCAAGACTAAATTACTTTCCCAAATTTTCTTCCTGACCCTAAAAATCAAACAAGTTATCTTATTTTGACCAAGTGTAAGAAATCCTAATTATGATTCTCCTATTCCTTAAAATTGACTTAAATTCTTACAAAAAATATATCAAAATATTGTCTATCCTTTTCAAAAAAAAAAATTTTATTTATTTTTTTTTATTATCAGCCATGTTAGAACCCTCCCCCACACTTATCTCATGCATTGTCCCCAATGAATAAAAGAAATGTATCAGTGCATGAAATAAAATGGAAAGGAGGAAAGTTACCGATACACTGGGTCAAAAAGACCCATTACCGTTTCATCTACCGGCACCGATTCCAGGAAAGGTTTAAGGCGTTGACCATTTACCTTAAAGTCATTTCCATTCTTGGGGTCACTGATCTCAACTGCACCGTGTGGAAACACGGTTTTTACAACGAATGGCCCAGTCCATCTCGATTTCAATTTTCCTGAAAAAAGATGAAGCCTAGAATTATAGAGTAAGACTTTTTGTCCAGGGACAAAGGTTTTTCTTACGATGTTTTTGTCATGGAAAATCTTGACTCTCTCTTTAGTGATCCTAGCATTTTCAAAGGCTTCATTTCTCAACTCCTCCAATTCAGAAATTTGTAATTTCCGAAGGTCACCGGCCTTAGTCAAATCGAAATTCAACTGCTTGATTGCCCATAAGGCTCGGTGCTCTAACTCAACGGGCAAGTGACAAGGTTTGCCATAGACTAACCTATAGGGAGACATTCCTAGAATTGTCTTGAAGGCGGTCCTGTAGGCCCATAGAGCATCTATAAGTTTGATGGACCAATCCTTCCGATTTTGGTTTACAGTTTTCTCCAATATAAGCTTGACTTGTCTGTTTGAAACCTCAACTTGCCCACTGGTTTGAGGATGATAAGGTGTGGACAACTTGTGAGTTATAGCATACTTTCGCATAAGGGCTTCAAAAGATCTATTGCAAAAGTGAGTGCCATTATCACTGATGATAGCACGAGGGGATCCGAAGCGGGAAAAAATGTTCTCTTTCAAAAACTTTATGACAACTTTGTTATCATTCGTTTTTCAAGGAATGGCTTCTACCCACTTGGACACGTAATCCACAGCAACCAATATGTATTGGTTTCCAAATGAGTTAGGAAATGGACCCATAAAGTCGATGCCCCAAACATCAAAGAGTTCTATTTCTAGAATTGGGTTGAGGGGCATCATATTTCGGTGAGAGATCCTTCCTACCATTTGGCATCTAGGGCACGTCTTGCAAAATTCATAAGCATCTTTGAACAGAGTGGGCCAATAAAACCCACTTTGTAGCACATTTTCAGGAGTCTTGCGGGGACCAAAGTGTCCACCGCATGCAAGTTCGTGACAAAAGGACAAAACACTCCTAACCTCCTCATCAGGAATGCATCTCCTAATATTTGGTCGGAACAGTACTTGAAAAGATATGGTTCCTCCCAAAAGAAATACCGGACTTGGGACAAGAACCGGTGCATATCGTTTTTGGACCAATGAGACGGAGTTTGATTTGTGACTAAGTAATTCACTATGTCAGCAAATCAAGGTTCCCTAGAGATAGCTAAGAGATGTTCATCAGGAAAATCCTCATTGATGGGTAATACGTCGCATGGAGAATTAGGGATCCGTGAGAGATGATCAGCAACGACATTTTCTACGCCTTTCTTATCTCGAATCTCAAGATCGAATTCTTGAAGAAGGAGGATCCAACGAATGAGTCGGGCCTTGGCATCCTTCTTCATCATGAGGTACCTAAGCGCAAAATGATCGGTGAAAACGGTGGTTTTGGACCCTAGTAGGTAGGGACGAAACTTCTCTAAGGCAAACACTACTGCCAAGAATTCCTTCTCGGTCGTAGTGTAATTCAGTTGAGCATCGTTGAGAGTCCTACTAGAGTAGTAGATCACATGCTGCTTGTTATCAATGCGTTGTCCTAGGACAGCACCTATGGCAAAATCGGAAGCATCGCACATGATCTCAAACGTCTTAGACCAATCCGGTGCAGATATGATTCGTGCAGAAATAAGCTCTCTCTTAAGCTTCTCCCAAGAATTTATGCATTCAGCATCGAAAGTGAAGGACACATCCTTAGCTAACAGATTAGTCAAGGGCCTAGCAATTTTGCTAAAATCCTTGATAAATCGTCGATAAAAACCAGCGTGTCCTAAGAAGGATCTAATGTTCTTAACGCATTTGGGCATGGGAAGCTTAGCAATAACCTCGATTTTGGCTCTATCCACTTCAATTCCTTTCTTGGATATTTCATGACCCAAGACAATTCCATGTTTTACCATGAAGTGGCATTTCTCCCAGTTCAGTGTCAGATTTTTCTCAGCACAACGTTGGAGGACGAGTTCTAGGTGGTGGAGACATTGAGTGAATGAATCTCCGTAGATGGAGAAATCATCCATAAAGATTTCTAAGAAGCGTTCTACCATATCTGAGAAAAGACTCAACATGCAACGTTGAAACGTTGCTGGGGCATTGCATAAGCCGAAGGGCATTCGACGATAAGCAAATGTCCCAAATGGACAGGTGAACGTAGTCTTTTCTTGGTCCTCAGGAGCGATAGGGATCTGGTTATAGCCCAAGTAACCGTCCAAGAAACAGTAATACTCGTGACCCGCCAAACGTTCAAGCATTTGATCAATGAAGGGAAGTGGAAAATGGTCCTTACGAGTTGCAGCATTTAGTTTCCTATAGTCGATGCAAACTCGAATCTTCGTGGGAAGTCGAGTTTGAACCAACTCTTTGTTCTCGTTTTCCACTACGGTGAAACCAGATTTCTTTGGGACCGCATGGACAGGACTGACCCATTGGCTATCAGAAATGGGATAAATTATCCCATTGTCTAAGAGTTTGATGATTTCAGCATGAACAGCCTCTTGCATTATAGGGTTTAACCTACGTTGCGGGTCTCTTTTGGGTGTAGCGTCTTCATTGAGATGAATGCGGTGTTGAACGATGGTTGGACTTAATCCCTTGATATCAGTCATAGTCCACCCAATGGCTTCCCTATGTTTTCTTAGAATAGCTTTTAGATCTTCTTCCCCGTCATTTAAATGGGAGGCAATGATGACGGGAAAGGTCTCTTGTTCGCCTAGATAGGCGTACTTGAGATGCGCAGGTAGGGCTTTCAATTCTAAGGAAGAGAAAGGCTCACTAGAAGGACTAGTCAAATCTATTGGCTCCATTGTTGGTGAAATAGGGTTTGAGGCCCAATTCACAGCAGAATTTACAACCTGATCAAGATTAAAGTCATCAGACTCTAACCCGAAGTCACTCTCCACTTCTGATTCTAATTCTTCCCCATGTTCACTTGTCAAGTTCTCAATTAGGTTGACTTCAAATGTTTGGTCTTCTATATCGCGGGGTTGTTTTCCTAGATTGAAGACATTGACTTCTCTAGTCATGTCCCCAAAGTTAACCTCATGGACCCATTCCTACAATTGATGATGGCATTAGCAGTAGCAAGGAATGGTCGACCTAGGATAACAGGAGTTTGAGCCCTACGATTGGAGTTGGACACAGGTTGTGTCTCCAGAACTATGAAATCGACAGGGTATATGAACTCTCATACCCAGATCAGGACATCATTAATTTCCCCTTTTGGAACTTTAACAGAACGGTCAGCCAGTTGGATGGTGACTCGAGTTGGACTAAGGTCACCCAACCCGAGTTGTTGATAAACAGAGAATGGAAGCAAGTTGATACTTGCCCCCAAGTCAAGAAGTGCACGACTAATCTCGGCTTGTCTTATTGTGCAGGCAATGGTGGGACTACCTGGATCCTTGTACTTGACAGGGATAGGACCCGATAATAGCTCACTAATATTAGTGGCTAAGAAGACCTTCTTTGGAACATTAGTCTTTCTCTTCTTGGTGCACATGTCCTTAAGAAATTTAGCATAAGAAGGAACTTGTTGGATGGCATCAAGAAGTGGCACATTTATCTTCACTTGGTTAAACATCTCGATTATCTTGTCCATGTGCGGGTTTTGCTTGTTATTTTTCAGCCTATTAGGAAATGGTACTATAGGCTGGTGCACCTGGCTGGCTGACTTGTCTTTTTCAAACTCATCAGAATTGGAAGAAATTGGATTGGATGAGGAGGAAGCTTGATTGTGATTGTGCTGAATAGGATTGGTTGGTGGTGACACTTGGTTATCAACTCTCTTTCCTGATCTCAATGTATGAACAACATTACATTGATTGAATGAAGGATCCTCAGCCAAATGAGCTTGTTGGGAATTCCTCGGATTGGTGACTGGCTGACTAGGCAAGGTACCCTTTTGTCTCTCATTCTGTGGGTTGGCTAGTTGGCTCATTTGAACCTCTAACCTCTGAATGGTTTGCAAGAGAGAGTCTTGATTTTTCATATATCGTTCCATGTTTATTTCAAAGTTAGTCATTCTCCTTTCTAATTGAGGATTCTGGAAGGAGGATTGTAGAGCTTGATTAGGAAAGTTCTGTTGATAATTCGGAAAGTTTGGTGGATGGTTGGGAGAATTATTATGGAAATTGGATAAGTTGGGTTGATGATTGGAAGAATTATTACCATGGTGGAAGTGGCTAGTATGATTTGATCGTGAATGGTCCGAGCTATTCTGGCTCCATGAGAAATTAGGGTGATTTCTCCAGCCGGGATTGTACGTTGGGGCGTAGGGGTTATTGTTCGGCCTTGAAAAGGCCGCATTCATCGGTTCATGGTAGGATTGCTGAGCCTGAAACACTGGGCACTCCTCGAACACATGATTCATGGCTTGACAATAAGTGCAGCCCGGGCGTGGGAATTGGTTCGGGCTGACTTGATTGACTGGACTTGGTTCTTTCGTTTCTAGAGCTTCCAGTCTTCTAGCTAAATTAGCTAACTTAGCCTCATTAGCGATGGACGATTCGATGGAATGGAGACCTCCTTTTGAAGAGATGGAGTTAGGATTCTTAGAGGTCTCACTAGCAGATTCCCATTGGATGGTCTTCTCAGCTAAATTTTCATACAAGTCCCATCCTTCATCTTCATCTTTCTGCAAGAAACCCCCTTGGCACATACTTTCTAAGAGGGTTTTGGTGGAATAGTCTAAACCGTCATAGAGAATTTGGCATTGTCGTCATTTCTCTATTCCATGATGTAGACATTGGATAAGGAGGTCCTTAAAGCGTTCAAAGTACCTCCAGAACGGTTCACTGGGTTCTTGCTTATATTGCATGATCGTCTTCCTAATGAGAGCGGTTTTATGGATAGGATAGAATTTCTTCAAGAAAACCTTGATGAAACCATCCCAAGACTTGATGGAACCGGCTGCTAAGCTGTAGAGCCACTTCTTTGCTAGGTCCTTAAGTGCGAAAGGGATAAATCTTAACCTAATAGCATCGTCTACAAGGTGTGGGATTTTCATCATTAGACATACTTCCTCAAATTCTCTTATGAAGAAATAGGCATCTTCGGACTCTAGACCATGAAATTTGGGGAGTGTGTTGATGAATTAAGGCTTGAGCTCGAAATTGTATTCACCAACCGATGGAAGTGAAATGCAAGATGGAAGTGAGGTCCTAATGGGGTAGAACCTATCCTGCAGTGATGTTGATTGAGCCATTATCAGGTCTGGTCTTGGTTCAAACTTGGGTGGTGATGTGTTTCTAGTCAACCTAGATGAATTAGGGTCTCTCGACCACACTTGCATACACAGACACAATCACAATCACAACAAGTTCAAACAACAGTCAACAATAGAAATCAACCAAGCCTAGTCTAAGGTAACCTCGACCTAGACAACTCCTAACTGGTTGATTGTCCACATGAGGTAGAATGTAGACTTTGACCACAAGCTAATCAGCCAGGTCAGGGCAAGATTGGTGGGAGGTTTTCCGTCAAAGACGTTCCTTAATTAAATAACCAGCAATCTTCGGGCTTTCGGCCCTCAATCCCCTTCCTAGACACTGATTTGGCAGGAGTCAATTTCCATCACCTTCCCTCTTTAGGATAATCTCTTAGTGAGTTCGAGATGTCTCTAAGGCCAACGTCTATCAGATTTTACTTAGGCTTAGGTTTGTGAGTGCTTGGAGTCTGATTTTTGGGCCAAGGAAGGGTGATTAAATCCCCACCTTATCTTGTTGTTGGGTGTTGCCCTTAAAATCAATTTGTGAAGTGTACAAGATAAATAAGATTCACTCAAAGCGATTAAAAATCAACCAAGAAATGAGTCCTATTCTGAATGCAATGCGTATGTACGTTACTCCAGCACTCTTCAACAGTAAAGTAAAGGAATTGAAAAGACTCGTGCCTAGAATGCAAATGTCTAATCAATTTTTTAACTTTGCAACAAGTGTTTTACTGTTGACTTAAAACAGGGATGTTGGATAGTAGAAATAGCACAAATATGACATATAAAAACTTAATTTTTTTTTGCGAGCAATAGGTTCTGCAAAATAAAGTTTTTAGTAGTCTAATGAATTTTTTCAGATTTTGCTAAGCAATTTCTTGAAATTCTGTTTCCTACTTTTGAGAGTAGGGGCACAGAATTTACAAGTCTTCTTGGCAAAGCTTAAATGCTAGATCTTGATCTTCAAGTCCCTGAAACAAACACACAAAACTTGTTAAAACAACTACACCGTTCCCTCCCCGCAACGGCGCCAAAAATTGATTGCTAAAAGAAAGAACAACCAATGAGTTAAGAATATACCGTGTAGCTTGTGGCTAACGGGTCGTGTCCACAAGGAGGGATGCGATGGAAGCTTTTCAGTGAATCATTTAGAAACAAGGAGTTATGTTCGTTTTTTAGGAAAAAGAGAATGGAGAGAAAGAGATGAAGGAAAGAAAAATTGCAATTTTTAGAAAAGATTTTGGAGAAGGTGATATAGAAAACTTGGAAATTGTTTTGTTGTTTGTAGTAATAAAGAAGGTCTGGGCTCACTATCTCACTACTCAATTGTTCTTTCTTCTCTTAAAATGTTAAGTCCCTCAAATGATCAATTGCAAAACTTAGAGTTGTCTTTAGAAAGCTTTAAGTAAAGCACATAAGATGTTAGAAGAGTTGAGTCTTTTTCTTCAAGAAATCGTAGAATCGAATGTTAAAACATCAAGCGCGAAGAAGCAAGAATGAATTAAAAATGATTCGAGAGATGTTCATGAAAGAGTTGTAAATTCAACTATCTAAGCCCATCCTCATGTGCCTTCAAGAACACTTTCAAAAAGAAAGGCATTTAAGTGAGGCATTCATATGAGTCATCGGGTCTTTTTTTCTTTTTAAAAGCAGGGGAGAAGAAAAGCAAAAGAGAGTTCGATAGCAAGCCTAGAAAAAACTTTTAGTTATCCATGGAAAACAAAGAAGAAAACAAAGACATAATGCAAACCATACCGTATTGCAAGTGGAAGAGAAATTGGCTCGACTTTTGTATTGCTGTCACTTCAATCTTCAAGTACAAGCTCTCAGTCCTCTCTCTCACAAGTTTTGAACTGGACTACAAATTAAAAAGCAAGATTACAACTCTTGTTCTAGCTAACAAAGAACCTAAATCCTAAGAAAATAAATGTAAAACTTAATCCTAGTCTTCGCCCCTTTTCTCTTTGCTGAAACCAGTATTTATAGGCAAAAACCTAAAGGGGAAGATCTTAGGAAGATTGGGGGATCTCCTGGTCTGATGTATTTCCCGTATCTTCTTCTGATTTTCTTGTTTTTGCTTCAAAAGTTGACAAAACAGCCTTTGATTGTGCTTGATTCAGGGAAGATTCTTCTCAACATTCCTTATATGCCAAGATTTTGCCCACAGGGAGGATTCTTCTCAACCTTCCTTATATGTCAAAATTTTGCCTTGATTTCTTCATCTTGATTCAGGGAGGATTCTTCTCAACCTTCCTTATATGCCAAGATTTTTCCCTGATTTCTTCATTTCAAATTTATTCTGAATTAATCAGAATTTGGTGGGCTATTGGGCTTTGTTTTTCTTTTCTTTCTTTTAGCACTTGGGCCTACATTTAACAAAGGAAAAGAAGACTATTAATAGGATTTATTAGCTAAAAAAATGGTAAGGTGACAATGTAAATGCAATATACGTGACTAATCACTAATCACAAACATGAAAACATGCACAAAGATAGGGAATACAAGTCAAAATGCATGAATCATCAAAACTAGGTTATGCTAGTACATCTAATGGGTACAAATGAGCAATTAGGCACAAACATAGAATAATCAATTTGTGACTCACTAGTTGTACAAGCATATACACAAGTTTTAATGAAAACTATATCTTAAACATGTAATCAAATCAGGAAATAAAAACAAAAAACATAAGCCAATATGATCATTATGGCAAATAAACATGTATTAGACTAGGATATACCACATGGCTAAACTAAAGTGAGAACACAAAATATGAGTCCATATAAACATGGGTGTATCTCAATTACTACATATGTATATCACTAATCTAATTATCATGGCATTCAACATAATAATCATGAAACATCAAACATGCTAAAAATCAATAACATGAAAAATATGTAAACATAAATGGGAGTTAGAGATCGTTACCAAAACCAAGAGGGTATATCTCTATGTTTTCAAACCAAGGTGATCCTCCCACCAAACTCCCCTTGAAAGCGATGCATTCAAAATTATCTCGTTTGGCTCAGAACGCATCCACCTCAAGGCACCAATGCCTCTCACGTCATGTGAGAGAGCCCACACCTACATCAATTAAAATAGGAGTGACTTTTGGTACCCATACTCTTTTGGGTTCATGGGGATTAGCACCTTTCCTAACCCAAACAATCTATTTGCAACATTTGAATCATGTATCCTATCATAACAAAATTTTACAAGGTGGCCCTTACGTTCACAATGTGTACAAGTGTACACATAAGCATACAAAGTGTTATGAGTGTGAACGTGAGGAGCATGTGTATGCCGTGGTTTGTGTGCATGCATAGGGGGAACTTGTTTCTTGCGAAACATGGATTCCAAACGTGTGTGGTTCATGGCACATTGGCTCAAAGTGGAGCCCAAACAATCAACACACTTCTTTAGCATACAAATATCATTTTCAATAGTAGTAGAAGAGGTGGAGCATGCTAATGAAACACTAGAAGGTGAAGCTACACTAGCATGGCTAACATGAGAATCAATATCATTTTTTAAAGAAATATTTTTATTATAAACTAAATCTAATTCCTTTGAAATAGAAATAATTTTGTTTTTCAAAGATTCATTTTCTTTTACAACAAAATCAAGTTTTGAAGATAAAGCCTCATTTTTCATCAAAACAATTTCACTATCATCTTTAATTTTCAAATTTCATTTTCCTTTAAGGCAAGTTCAAGTTGGGATTTCAATAAGTCACGTTCATTTGAAATCTCATCCTTCTCTTGCAAAATAATATCAAGTTTAGAAGATAAATTTTTATTTTCTTCTTTTAAAGCAAAACTTTTCTTTTTCAAAAGTTTATATTTTCTAACAATTTTTCGCAAACAATTGATAGTTCTTCATTCAATGCATCAGGATCAACATAATCATTACCTGAAGAACTAGCACTATCACCTAATTGAGTTTCTGAGTTTACCTCAAAGGAGTCATTCCCTTGGACCATATAGCAATGTTGTTCAGATTCTCCTCTGTAAGTCACCTAGAGGGGGGGTGAATAGGTGATGGCTAATCTAATGGTCACTTAATGACAAATAATGCGGAATTAAAAACTATTGTGACCTAAACAAACTATTTAAACTAAACACCACGTATAACACAAGAGTGTAGCGGAAATCACCATGAAGGGCTCTGGACTAACTCCTCTAGATTCCCCTAGATAAGGGTTGAGGTGCCGCGTTGGCTCTCTTGGTTAAATACAACTGTTAGCAAACAAACCCAAGCATATATATCAATTAAGCACAAATGTATATCATGCATATAAGGATAAAGACAAGATAAGTATGCAAGATATAAACAAGAGACAAAGAGAGAGTGAGTGAGCAATCGCAAACACAAGAGATTTATTTTGAGGTTCGAGCACCCTTGCTTTACATCCCCGCCTTCAACACACGAAGGATTTCCACTATAATCGATCCCACCGGATCACTCAGTGCCGCAACACCTACAACGAGTTTCCACTAGAACTCCTTGGACTCTCTCTAGTCCGTACATACCACAAGCCCACTGGCTCGCCGAGGCCGCACCTCAAACAAAGAGTTCAAACACGAACTCGAAACCACCGCGAACGCACTCGTCCGCCTCCTCAAAGAACAAAGAAAGATCTCTTGGTGATCTAAACACTTTGATCACCAATAAACACTCTCACTACAACACTCCTATAGAATGAATAATCAATGGATAGCTCAAGTTTTGTGTGAGAAAACAAGGATGAAAATGGTGGAGGAAAACTCAAGAAAATCTCTTTTAACACTCTTGATAAAAACTCTCCTTTTGATTGGAAATATTTTCTCTAAATCAAGTGGAGGAAAACCTCTAAATAGTTCAGGAAAAACTGGTGAAAACCCACTTGAAAATCTTGGAGAAAAACAATGCCCAACCCCCACCCCCAAATTTATAGGGCTAGAAAAACTAGCCGTTGGGGGTCTGTCAGACCTGTCGGTCGACCGCCCGGTCGACCGGCCAATGGTCATATTTCAGATCGTTGTGCCACCGGTCGACCGGCCGGTCGACCGTGGCCTGGATACAGAGAGCAGACTCTCTGTCCGGTCGACCGGGGCTTTCAAGAGAGCAGAGCTCTCTGGACGGTCGACCGGGTCGGTCGGCCGACCCTCCTGCCAGAACTGGCGTGCACGTCTATGCACGTCGGTCGACCGGGTCGGTCGATCGGCTGAAGCCAGATCAGAAAACTGGGATTTAAAACTTGGTCTTTTTGATTGAAATAAAATCCCATAAAATATAGAAAAATCTACAAAAATAGTTTTACCAATATACTTTGATAAATAAACGTGCTTGCACAAAATCAAGGCATGTTACAAATGATTTGAACTATTTTTGTAACTTGGAAATATTGCCTCAAATGAAAACAGTATTTTCTAAAACTTGATTTTTCTAAAACTTGTTTTCCAAAACTTCACCAAATACAAAAACAAGATATTTAAACAACTTTTAAAGCATAGAGTGTATGGATATGATCCACTACACAAACATAGTGAAATATCTATGTTTTTGACATTATGCACTAAACATGGTTTTGAATAAAACATGTAACCTTGAAAACCAAAAACCAAAATAGTTTTTTTCAAAAATGAAAATTCTTTTCTAAAACAACTAGATCAAGAGTGTGTGTGTGTGTATATGATATACTTGAGCAATCCACCAACTATTCTATCCTTTACATTTTAACTAAAACAAAATCTTCTAAAAACAAACTTAGACTCAAGTCTTCATCTTCTTGAAGTCTTCTCTTGAAGCCTTCTTGACTTGGTCCGAACATCGTGCTAGCTCCAAAATATGGCTTTAAAATCCTTTGTTGAAGCTATGCACCTACTAAGATCTTGATCATGAATCTGTCACTAATTAAACACAAGATCATTAGTACTATAACTACATGAGTTGATCATCATCAAAACTAGAGTGATGGGCCTTCGGGCCAACAATCTCTCGCTTTTTGATGATGACAAAACTCATGAAGTTATATATGCATGGATTAAAGTAAAGCTTCAAAGAAGCTCCCCCTTAACTCATGCATAACAATAAATAATAAGATATTTAATGAAGCACATAAACATGTATACAAATGTATGAAGATAAACATGCTAACTAGCATAAAACAAATCAAATTCTTTTTCTCCTATTTACAAAACCAAACATATATGCATAAACAATCCTTTTTCACAAAACATGCATATAAACCAAAATCTTTCTCCCCCTTTTTGTCAATCATCAATAAAGGGGTAAAAACACAATCAACAAGTTTTTCTCCCCCTTTTTGTCATAAACAAAGAGATCACTAAGGGGTAAACAGATAAGTCAATAAAAGTTTATATGCGATATACATTCATGAAGAGGAAGACGGTAAAGTAACTTCCCTACACATATACATTACATGAAAGAGGGATGACAAGCCCTAATTCACATAATGCATAATATATAATGCATAAGAGGAGATGTGAAGCTCCCCCTACACATGTGTATCACATAAAGAAGAGTTGTCAATCTCCTCAATACAAGATACACTCAACATGAATCTATATGTAGAAGAGATGTTAAGCTCCCCTTGCATATAGGCAATACAAATCAAAACATTTTAAATTTCAAACTTTTGAATTTTTCTTAAACAAAATTTTAAGATATCTTAAGAAATCAAATTTTAAGATACCAAATGTAAATAAACAAATTGTAAATAAACATTACAAATTTTTAATTTTTCAAATAGATAAAACATATTGATATCAATGTAAATTTATAACAAATTTGAAGCATTTTGATACCAATTGAAAACATGCATAAGCTTAAAAATGTCAATTGAGATACCAATTGAAAATAAAGTTTTAGATCAAGCTTAGCATAAACATACTATGTGCTTTAAAGATGTATACCAAATGTAAAGCAAGCACATGAAAATCATATATATGTATGAGAATGGATAATACCAATTGAAAATTAGAGCACACATATATAGAAAATAAAATATGAGTATATACAAAAACTATCAATTGAGATACCAATTGAAAAGATCCAATGATACCAATTGAAAATAACAATGAAAATCAAGTATATAACTCATAACATACCACCCTTCATATGCTCAAGATAAAAGTTTTTCAATAAGGCTTGCAAGGCATACACGCCCAGCCATCCGCCCATTAAGGTTGGAAGGGGTTTTCGAAAATAATTTTGAAGGTGGTTAAGCATTGAAAATCTCTTCCAAATGAAGAATAATTAACTAGTTAAAAGTAATTTTTAAAAAACTAGTTAAAGATCCTTCAAAACATGAAATCAAAGCATATGTATTTCATGAATCATACCAAATACATAAAAATTTAAGCACTCATAGTCCATTAAGCTCAAAAAGATCATGAAACAAAGTCATGAATAAACAATTAAAAGTGTGAGTGATCAAAATCATGTAAATTGCATTTTCATGAAAATAGTCAATGAAGCTCGAAACAATCATGAATAATATTTTTATCAAACAAATCATGAAAATTTATTTTTCATATAAAACAAACTTCTAGGTATATGTATGATTTATCCAATCCTAACAATACACATACATATCCCAAACATAAAAGAGTCTATTAAGGGTGTTTGCATGAAGGCAAGAGACTCACGGGTATACATGTATATTTATTAGATTTGAATACAAAATACACATACATGAAGTAAAAACATGAAAATAGGCAAAACAAGTATAAATGAAAGAATCATCAAAACTAGCCTATATATGTGCATATAGTGGGTACAAATGAGCATGAAGTGCAAACATATATGAATCAATTTGTTCTCATTATTTGTACATATATAAATACAAGTTTTGATGAAAACTACATTTAAACTAGTATTTACCACAAGAAGCACATAAAACATAAAACATGAACATGCTAAATGAGGTTATCAAATGAAAAGCATGTATATAAACTAGGAGTTTAGAAATAGTTACCAAACCAAGGAACTACTCCAAATCTCCAAAACATGGTGGTTGTCCCACCAAAACTCCTTGATAGCGATGCATCACATATGTGTCCATCAAGTCCAATTGCATCCACTACCAAGGCACCAATCCTCTCGCGTCGTGTGAGAGCCCTCACCTACATCAAAAACACATGGTGGGGTTTTTGGTACCCATTTTCTTTGGGTCCTTTAGGGTTAGTCTTGTAAGGCACCCAAACATTTTTCTTAGCAAAATTTAAAACATTTAACTTATCATAACAAAATTTTGCTAAATGGCCTTTGCGGCCACAATGTGTACAAGTGTACACTCTATTATGCACATGTGTATGAGGGTGATCGTGGCGTGCAAAGTGTGCATATGCATGATGATGATGTGCATGAATATGTGGAGTTTGTTTCTTAGAAAATAAAGACTCCAATCTAGTGTGGTTAAATGCACAAGTGCTCAAAGTAGAGCTCAAACAATTAATTTTATTTTTCAAAACATTAATCTCACTATTTTCAATGGTGGCATGTAAGCATGGTGAGATTGTGAAACATTTTTCTTATTCTTTTTCGAAACATTTTCTTTTTCATTATCAAAAATTTTTCTTTTTAAAGAAGTGTTTTCTTGAAAAGCAACTTCTTTTTGTTTTTCCACCAAAATAACTTTATTTTTCAAAATAGTCTTTCCTTCACAAAGATCATTCAATTTAGACATAAGGGAAACATTCTCATATTTCAAAATTTCATTTTTTTTCTAAACATGCAATATTATTTTTAAAAGAATCATTTTCTATATGCATGCACTCAAATTTCTTTTTCAAATTTTTATTTTTCTTTTTAATCATGTCATATTTTTCAAGTAATTGTTGACAAAAGAATGTAAGCTCATCATATGACATGTCCTCATCTTCATCTACCTCGGATTCGGTAGTTACCTCAAGGGGGTTGTCCCCTTGGACCATGTAGCACTTGTTGGAGACGTCACTTCCAACATCCAAATCGCTCCCCGCATAGTATTGTTCATTTTCGCCAAGGGAGATGAGGGTGTTCCAAACTACAAAAGCCAAATCAAGATTAGCAACCCTAGATAAATAATCATCATTTAGGGTAGATCTTAAAGCATGTAGGGCTTTTGCATTAGCCTCAATATTCTT
Source organism: Agave tequilana (assembly GCA_038442645.1). NCBI lineage: Eukaryota > Viridiplantae > Streptophyta > Magnoliopsida > Asparagales > Asparagaceae > Agave > Agave tequilana. Next base: position 84,186 of record JAVJIF010018930.1, read on the forward strand.
ACCATTTAAACAATATGCATCATTAGTTGTGGCAAGATAAACATGAATGCCTAAGGCTTTGAGGTATAAAGACATCTTAACCTTCCAATTTGGATGTTAAGAATGTCAAAAGTGAGTGGTGACATGAAGTCCATGGTGTGTGTACAAATATGTGATTAGCCTAAAAATGAGGATCTTTAACTCTAGGTTGTAAAACCCAAATCAGAGTACCAAGCTCTGATACCAATTGTAAGTCACCTAGAGGGGGGGTGAATAGGTGATGGCTAATCTAATGGTCACTTAATGACAAATAATGCGGAATTAAAACTATTGTGACCTAAACAAACTATTTAAACTAAACACCACGTATAACACAAGAGTATAGCCAAATTTCCAGTGAAGGGCTCTGGACTAACTCCTCTAGATTCCCCTAGATAAGGGTTGAGGTGCCGCGTTGGCTCTCTTGGTTAAATACAACTGTTAGCAAACAAACCCAAGCATATATATATATATCAATTAAGCACAAATGTATATCATGCATATAAGGATAAAGACAAGATAAGTATGCAAGATATAAACAAGAGATAAAGAGAGAGAGAGTGAGCAATCGCAAACACAAGGGATTTGTTTCGAGGTTCGAGTACCCTTGCTCTACATCCCCGCCTTCGACACACGAAGGATTTCCACTATAATCGATCCCACCGGATCACTCGGTGCCGCAACACCTACAACGAGTTCCCACTAGAACTCCTTGGACTCTCTCTAGTCCGTACACACCACAAGCCCACCGGCTCGCCGAGGCCGCACCTCAAACAAAGAGTTCACACACGAACTCGAAACCACCACGAACGCACTCGTCCGCCTCCTCAAAGAACAAAGAAAGATCTCTTGGTGATCTAAACACTTTGATCACCAATAAACACTCTCACTACAACACTCCTATAGAATGAATAATCAATGGATAGCTCAAGTGTTTGTGTGAGAAAACAAGGATGGATATGGTGGAGGAAAACTCAAGAAAATCTCTTTTAACACTCTTGATAAAAACTCTCCTTTTGATTGGAAATATTTGCTCTAAATCAAGTGGAGGAAAACCTCTAAATAGTTCAGGAAAAACTGGTGAAAACCCACTTGAAAATCTTGGAGAAAAACAATGCCCAAACCCCCAAATTTATAGGGCTAGAAAAACTAGCCGTTGGGGGTCTATCAGACCTGTCAGTCGACCGCCCGGTCGACCGGCCAACGGTCATATTTCAGACCGTTGTGCCACCGGTCGACCGGCCGGTCGACCGTGGCCTGGATACAGAGAGCAGACTCTCTGTCCGGTCGACCGTCCCGGTCGACCGGGGCTTTCCAGAGAGCAGAGCTCTCTGGACGGTCGACCGGTCGGTCGACCGGCCCTCCTGCCAGAACTGGCGTGCACGTCTGTGCACGTTGGTTGACCGGGTCGGTCGACCGGCTGAAGCCAGATCAGAAAACTGGGATTTAAAACTTGGTCTTTTTGATTGAAATAAAATCCCATAAAATATAGAAAAATCTACAAAAATAGTTTTACCAATATACTTTGATAAATAAACATGCTTGCACAAAATCAAGGCATGTTACAAATGATTTGGACTATTTTTGTAACTTGGAAATATTGGCTCAAATGAAAATAGTATTTTCCAAAACTTGATTTTTCTAAAACTTGTTTTCCAAAACTTCACCAAATACAAAAACAAGATATTTAAACAACTTTTAAAGCATAGAGTGTATGGATATGATCCACTACACAAACATGGTGAAATATCTATGTTTTTGACATAATGCACTAAACATGGTTTTGGATAAAACATGTAACCTTGAAAACCAAAAACCAAAATAGTATTTTTCAAAAATGAAAATCCTTTTCTAAAATAACTAGATCAAGAGTGTGTGTGTGTATATGATATACTTGAGCAATCCACCAACTATTCTATCATTTACATTTTAACTAAAACAAAATCTTCTAAAAACAAACCTAGACTCAAGTCTTCATCTTCTTGATGTCTTCTCTTGAAGCCTTCTTGACTTGGTCCGAACATCGTGCTAACTCCAAAATATGACTTTAAAATCCTTTGTTGAAGCTATGCACCTACTAAGATCTTGATCATGAATCTGTCACTAATTAAACACAAGATCATTAGTACTATAACTACATGAGTTGATCATCATCAAAACTAGAGTGATGGGCCTTCGGGCCAACATCCTCCACTAGATTCCATCTCCACATGATTCGTCTTTTGGAGCGCGGGAGAGGTCAAAGTGTTCCACACTACAAAAGCGGAATCACAATGAGAAACCATACACAAATATTTTTTGCTTAATGAGCTTCTAAGTGCCGTTAGGGCTTGTGCATTGGCCTTTATATGCTTGCTATTGTCAAGATAGGATTTCTTGGTAGCGGCAAGGAAAACATGCAAACCTATGGTCTTGAGATACATACTTATCTTAATCTTCCATACGTCGATGTTAGAAATATCAAACATAGGAGGGGTCATGAAATCTATGAGTATGTGTAAACAAATAAGTGTGCAAATGCAAATCTAGATTAGCAACCAAGATCTCACTCCTAGGTGGTTAAACTAAATATCAGGAGCGTAAGCTCTGATACCAATTGAAAGTACACCTAGAGGGAGGGTGAATAGGTGTATGGCTAATCTAATAACAAATAATGCGGAATTAAAAATAAATTGCAACACACTTAGTGTAACCAAGAGTGTAGCTGAATTTACCGGTGAAGGGCTCTGGACTTTCTCCTCTAAATTCCTCTAAATAAGAGTTGAGGTGCTATATGAAGCTCGCTTGGTTTAACACAAGTATCGCATACAAACAAACAATACCAAGCATATAAGATATGATATGAACAATATGAATCAATGCAAGGTAAATAAGAGAGAGTGTTAGAGATAGTGGATCAAACGCAAACACAAAGATATGTTTCAAGGTTCAAGCTCACAGCTCTACGTCCCCGCCTTCACACAGAAGGATTTCAACTATAGCGTCCACACAGGACTTTTCACATAGGGAACCTCCACTGAGGATTTAGGCAAATACAACTTGGGAGTACACAACTCCTCTCTCAACAAATACAACCTCTCACTAGAGGCTAGGCATAAAGCCAACACAAGATCAATCTCTCACTAGAGGGATACCAACAAAATCAATCACCTCTACGATCTCCTCTCACTAGAGGGATATCAAAACAATCACCTCTCACTAGAGGGATATCACAAATTAAGGAGGGTTTACAATACTTGGTGGTATAAACAACCACAAACTAATTCTTTCTCACAAAACAATGATCCTAATAGATAGATGATAGCTCAAGTGTGAGAATATAAAGAGTTTGAAAATCAAAATCACAAAGAAAATACTTGGGAAAACTTCTAGGATATAATGGAAATGAAGAACAAAAACCAATCCCAAAGACTTCTCCTTTTCTTGATTTTTCTAACCCTTTTAAAAACAAATAAAGATCAATCTTTTTGGCTCTAAACTCTTTTAAAAACTTGTATTTAATCACTAGAAAGAATGAGAATTTTGCTCTTGAAAAACTTATATCAAACAGCTCAAGAAATGGGGTATATATAGCCCCCAAAAAAAAATCTTCCCGTTGACAGCAGGCAAGGGTAAAATTGCCCTTCCGGTCGACCGGGCGGTCGACCGGCCAACGGTCATATTTATGACCGTTGAGCCACCGGTCGACCGGAAACTGGAAACAGAGAGCAGAGCTCTCTGCCGGTCGACCGGGCGGTCGACCGGGCCATTTTCAGAGAGCAGAAGCTCTCTAGCGGTCGACCGACCTGGTCGACCGTTCTCCCAGCCTGGGCTGCGTGCACGTCCTATGCACGTCAGTCGACCGGACCGGTCGACCGAATTTTGCCTCGGTCGACCGGTCGGTCGACCGGCAGACAGCCTGGTCCAAACAATATAGGGATTGAAAACTTGTCTTTTTACCTTTGATTAAATCCCATAAAATCACATAAATTTCACAAAAATCAGTTCTTATTAGATCTTTGAAATACAAATATGTGTGACAAAAATTCAACACATATTATAAACAATTTGAACCATTTTTGTGTTCTTGAAATTTTGCCTTAAACCAAAAACCATATTTTCTAAAACTAGGATTTTTGAAATAGAAAACCGTTTTCTCCAAAACTCATATAAATACAAAATAAAGTTTTGTTTAAATACAAAACTCCAAACTCATGAAATAGACTATCAAAATAAGTTTTTCTAAATAGATGAAGCATAGATGCATATAGATCAAATCTAATATACATTAAAACTTGTAAACTTGTTTTGATTCTATCTATTCATGAAAACCATATATTTGAACTAGAAATCCAAAACCGGTTAAACTGAAAACCAAACATGAAACTTTAAATTTGTGTGTGTATTGTGAACTTGAGCATATCAACACTATCTAATCTTTACATGAGATCTAAACAAAATCTTAAACTAAACAAACCGATGTCTTCTTGTAGAACTCTGTCTCCAAGTCGACTTGATCCAAACATGATCCACCGAGCTTGACTCCAACCGAGTGCTAGATGTGAACTTGACACTCGAGCTCTTGAATCATCATGTGAAAGCTCTAAAACTCCTTTGTTGAAGCTAATCACCTACTAATAACTTGATCAAATATCTGAAACTAAATATCACAAGATTATTAATAAACTATAACTACATGAGTTAATCATCATCAAAACTAGAGTGAAGGGCCTCTGGGCCAAATTTGACATGAACTGACTTACTGCTGCATAGGCTAAGTAAGGCCTAGTGCAGACCATAGCATACATGAGTGATCCTACCATACTAGCATATGGTACTCAAGACATCTCCTCCTCCTTTTTCGGTGATTGTGGACACTGCTTGGAGGATAATTTGAAGTGACCTGCCAAAGGAGTGATGACTGGTCTTACTTCTGCTATATTGAATCTCTCCAACACCTTGAGAACATAGTTCTTCTGGGATAGCCAAAGTCTACCTGAGCCTTTGTCTCAAGTGATCTTCATACCTAAGATCTTTTTGGCTTCTCCCAAATCCTTCGTGTCAAATTCCTTCTTAAGCTGAACTTTAAGCTTCTGAACATGTGTCTTGTTTCTTATAGTAATCAGCATATCATCCACATATAATAGCAAATATGTCAGATCATCACTCTGCTTAAAATAAACACAACTATTATACTCACATCAGTTGTATTTGGTCTTAACCATGAAAGAATCGAACCGCTTATACCACTGCCATTGAGACTGCTTAAGTCCATAAATGGACTTCTTTAGAAGACACACTTTGTTTTCTTTACTTTCCTGAATATAACTTTCATATTGTTTCATGTATATCTTCTCCTCCAGTTCACCGTGTAGAAACGCTGTTTTAACATCCATCTGCTCCAAGTCTAGATCAAACTGAAAAACTGTCGCCAATAATATCTGAATAGCTGTATGTAGTCAATAGCTTCCTTCTGAGCATATCATTTGACAACTAGCCTTACTTGTACTGCTCATTGTCCTTCTTACGAAAGACCCATCTGCAACCTATTGCCTTGGAGTCTTTTGGAAGATCGACTAATGTTCATGTTTGATTTCTAGCCAAAGATTCTATCTCTTGCTCCATAATTGTAATCCACTTACCGTGGTCAAGTGTCTTGACCGCTCCCTTGCAACTGTCAGGCTCACCTGTTTCTATTACTAATGCGAAAGAAACATGATCATCATCCAAGCCATACCTTGTTGGTGGCACCTTAATTCTGACTGACCGTCTCAACGGTCTAGATTTCTCTTGAGTAGCTTCCTGGTCATCTCCATCTGAATCTGAGGAGTTCTCTTTTGACCCTTCAGGCCTATTAGGGATCTCTGAGAGCTCAATTTCTTTTTCTGAGTGTCGTCGAACTGTCTGAAGTTCCACCTTGTGCTTTATCCTCTGTCTCTGACTTTTCTCGCAACATTGATTCTTCGTCAAAGACCACATCTCTACTGGTAAAGGTGCTCCTTTTCTTGGGATCCTAAAGTCTGAAACCCTTGACTCCTTTGATGAACCCGATGAAGATACACTTCTTAGACTTGGACTCCAGTTTGTTCCTTTTTGACTATCAACCAAACTATATGTCGGGCAACTGAAAATCCGTAAGATTGAATAGTCCACATATACTCCTTGTCATATCTTCTCTGGGATCTGAAGATCAATAGCTGTTGATGGTGATATGTTTACTAGATAACTCACATAATTCACCGCTTCTCAAAATCCTTCTGACATGTCAGCCTGTAATCTGATATGGAGTCACGCTCTGTAAGTATCCGATTCATGCACTCTGCTACTTCGTTTTGTTCTGGTCGCCTTGGAATACTTAGCTGATGTTTGATGCCCTTACTTGCCACATAATCTTTAAATTCTTTGAAAGTGTACTCGCATCAATTATGGGACCTCAAGACTTTCACCTCCACCCCATCTGATTTTTTCACCATAGTTTTTTATTCCTTGAACTTCTAAAATACTTCTGATTTCTGCTTCAAGAAGTTTTCCCAAATTTTCCTTGAAAAATCATCTATGAAAGTAACATAGTACCTAGCACCCCCAATGGATGCTACTGGCAAAGGCCCCCACAGATCCGTGTGTATGAAATCTAGCAAGCCCTTTGTTTTATATTGTGATGTAGAGAAAGCTACTCTACGTTGCCTACCCATAATGCAAAATTTATAAAGATCAAGTTCGTAATACTTAATACTTGGCAGAGCACTCCTTTTGTGTAAGACTTGAAGACCTCACTCGCTTATGCGTCCAAGACGTATGTGCCAAAGTCTTGTAGTTTCCTCCTTCTCTGTTGCTGTTGAAGCATCACCAATAATAATGCTTTCTATCAACTTATACAAGTATGATGCCCGTTCTCCTTTGAGAATCGTCATGGAGCCTTTAATAACTTTGATTCCTCCATCTGCACCAGAAAACTTGTACCCTCGAGCTTTCAAAGCTCCCAACGAGAGAAGATTTTTTTTTAATCTGTAACGTGTCGAACGTTCGTGAGGGTTCGAACCTGTCCATCAAACATCCTCATACGGATATTGTCGATGCCAACAGTCTTATACATGGCATCATTTCTCATTAGGACAGAGCCTCCATCATAAGGCTTGTAAGTACTGAACCACTCTCTTTTAGGCACATGTGATATGTGCATCCTGAGTCAAGTAACCAAGCATCTGAGTATTTACTTTTTTCTGACTCAGCAGTCAAGAAATCACATGAATTCTCATCTGCTTCTTCTACAACCTCAGCTTGCTCTGACTTTCATAGCCCCATCAGAATCTTTGCCGCATTTTCTCTTCAGCATCTCCTTGTATTTCATACAATTTTTCTTAATATGCCTTGGTTTCTTACAAAAGTAGCAAGAGAAACTGCTAGAAGCCTCTAGATTCTTTTTGGGTCCCCTACTCTTTGATCTTCCCCTCTAGCCATTAACAAACAATCCTAAGGCCTCCTCCGTAGAATCTGTCTTTTTTATCAGCTCGTTGTTCTGGAATATCTGTTTGACATCTTCTAACTTTAAGGTCTCCTTACCATACATGATGGTGGTCACCGAGTGGTCATTGTTGGCCCGAAGGCCCATCACTCTAGTTTTAATGATGATCAACTCATGTAGTTATGTTTACTAATGATCTTGTGCTTAATTAGTGACAGATTTATGATCAAGATATTAATAGGTGCATAGCTTCAACAAAGGATTTGAAGTCAAATTTTGGAGCTAGCACAGTGTTTGGACCAAGTCAAGAAGGCTTCAAGGGAAGACTTCAAGAAGATGAAGACTTGAGTCTAGGTTTGTTTTAGAAGATTCTATTTTAGTTAAAATGTAAAGGATAGAGTAGTTGGTGGATTGCTCAAGTATTATATACACATACACTCTTGATTTAGTTTGTTTAGAAAAGAATTTTTACTTTGGAAAAATACCGTTTGGTTTTTGGTTTTCAAGTTTACATATCTTTTATCCAAAACCAAGTTTAGTGCATAATGTCAAAAACATAGATATTTCATCATGTTTGTATAGTGGATCATATCCATACACACTATGCTTTAAAAGTTATTTAAATATCTTGTTTTTGTATTTGGAGATGTTTTGGAAAAACAAGTTTTAGAAAAACAAGTTTTGGAAAATACTGTTTTTAGTTTGAGCCATATTTTCCAAGTTACAAAAATAGTTCAAAACATTTGTAACATGTCTTCATTTTGTGCAAGCATGTTTGTTTATCAAAGTAAAGTATTAAAACTATTTTTGTAGATTTTTCAGTATTTTATGGGATTTTATTTCAATCAAAAAGACCAAGTTTTTAATCCTTATTTCAGACCTGACCTGGCTTCAGCCGGTCGACCGACCCGGTCGACCGACGTGCACGGACGTGCACGCCAGTTCTGGCAGGAGGGCCGACCGACCGACCCGGTCGACCGTCCAGAGAGCTCTGCTCTCTGGAAAGGCCCCAGGCGGCCGGGCGGCCGACCGGACAGAGAGATTGCTCTCTGTATCCTGGCTCGGTCGACCGGCCGGTCGACCGATGGCACAACGGTCTGCAATATGACCGTTGGCCGGTCGATCGGAAGGTCGACCGACAGGCCTGACAGACCCCAACGGCTACTTTTCCAGACTCTATAAAAAGGGACATTTGGGGCTGTTTTGATTAAGATTTTTGGAGACTTTTAGAGCCAGTTTTTCCTACTCTTTTCAGAGGTTTTTCTTCACAAAATTGAGAGCCAATACTTCCAATTAAAAGGAGAGTTTATCAAGAGTGTTAAAAGTGATTTCTTTGAGTTTTCCTCCACACATTCTCATCCTTGTTTTCTCACAAACACTTGAGCAACCCATTGACATATTCATTCTATAGGAGTGTTCTTGTGAGAGTTTTTATTGGTAATCAAAGTGTTTAGATCACCAGAGATCATTTCTTGTACTTTGAGGAGGCGGACGTGTGTGTCCGCGGTGTTTCGAGTTCGGGTGCGAACTTGTTGGTTTGAGGTGCGACCTCGGCGAGCCGGTGGGCTTGCGGTGTGTACGGGACTAAAGAGTCCGAGGGTTTGTAGGTGTTGCGGCACCGAGGAGTGATCCATTGGGATCAGGCATAGTGAAAATCCTTCGTGTGTCGAAGGCGGGGATGTAGAGCAAGTGTGCTCGAACCTCGAAACAAATCCCTTGTGTTTGCAATTGCTCACTCTCTCTCTTTGTCTCTTGTCTATATCTTGCATGCTTATATTGTGTTTATCTTTTCATGCTTGATATACATTGTGTGCTATATTGATATACTTGCTTGGGATTATTTGCTAACACTTGTATTCAATCAAGAGAGCCAACGCGGCACCTCAACCCTTATCTAGGGAAATCTAGAGGAGTTTGTCCAGAGCCCTTCACGGGGAATCCGGCAACACTCTTGTGTTATACGTGGTGTTTAGTGTAAGAGTTTTGTTTAGGTCATTATAGTTTTTAATTCCGCATTATTTGTCATTAAGTGACCATTAGGTTAGTCATCACCTATTCACCCCCCTCTAGGTGAACTTACAATTGATATTAGAGCCAAGTGCTCTGAATTTGGGTCTTACAACCTAGAGTTAAAGATCCTCATTTTAGGCTAATCACATATTTTTGTACACACACCATGGACTTCATGTCACCACCCACCTTTGACATTCTTAACATCCAAATTTAGAAGGTTAAGATGTCTTTGTACCTCAAGGCCCTAGGCATTCATGTTTATCTTGCCACAACTAATAATGCATATTGTTTAAATGGTAAGAATCTTGAGGCTAATGCAAAAGCCCTAAATGTTTTAAAGTCTACCCTAAATGATGATTATTTATCTAGGGTTGCTAATATTGATTCGGCTTTTGTAGCTTGGAACATCATCACCTCCCTTGGCGAAAAGGATCTATATTATGCCGGGAGCGATTCGGACGTTGGAAGCAACACCTCCAACAAGTGCTATATGGTCCAAGGGGATAACCCCCTTGAGGTAACTACCGAATCCGAGGTAGATGAAGATAATGATATGTCATATGATGAGCTTACCACTTTTTGTCAACTCCTACTTGAGAAATATGACATGCTTAGAAAAGATAATAAAATTTTGAAAAGAAATTTGATTGCATGCATATAGAAAATGATTCTTTTAAAAATAATATTGCATGTTTAGAAAAGAAAATAATGATTTGAAAAATGAGAATGTTTCCTTAATGTCCAAATTGAATGATTTATGTGAAGGAAATATGTCTTTGAAAAATGAAATTATTTTGGTGAAAAAAAAAAGAAATTATTTTGCAAGAAAATAACTCTTTAAAAGAAAATTTGTTGAAAAAGAAAAAGAAAAGGTTTCTAAAAAGAAAAAGACTTTTGATCATGCTTTACATGCCACCTCCTCTATTGATCAAAATAAAGTTAAATTTTTGAAAAAGAAAATTGATAGTTTGAGCTCTACCTTGAGCTCTTGTGCTTTTAATCACAATAGATTGGAGTCTTTGTTTTCAAAGAAACAAACTCCACATTCTCATGTACATCATCATGCATATGCTTATGTTGCACGTCATGATCATACACATACACATAAGCATCCTAAGGTGTACAAATGTACACATTGTGGCCGCAAAAGCCATTTAGCAAAGTTTTGTTATGATAGGATACATCATTTAAATTTTGCTAATCATAAAATTTTTGGGTTCCTTACAAGACTAACCCCCAAGGACCCAAAAGAAAATGGGTACCAAAGTCCCCACCTTTGTATTTGATGTAGGTGAGGGCTCTCACAAGACGTGAGAGATTTGGTGCCTTGGTGGTGGATGCACATGGACTAAAAGGACAAACATTTGATGCATCGCTATCAATGAAGTTTTGGTGGGAAAACCACCATGTTTGGAGCTTTGGAGTATGGTTGGTAACTATCTCTAAACTCCTAATTTATCTACATGCTTGTTCATATATCATATTTTTAGCATGTTCATGTTTTAGGTTTTGTGCTTCATGTGGTAAATACTAGTTTAAATGTAGTTTTTATCAAAACTTGCATGTAGACATGTACAAATAGTGAGAACAAATTGATTCATATATGTTTGCACTCCATGCTCATTTGTACCCACTATATGCACATGTATAAGTTAGTTTTGATGATTCTTTCATTTACACTTGTTTTGCCTATTTCATGTTTTTACTTCATGTATATGCATTTTTATTCAAATCTAATAAATATACATGTATACCCGTGAGTCTCTTGCTTATGCAAACATCATTAATAGACTCTTTTATGTTTGGGATATGTATGTGCATTGTTAGGATTGGATAAATCATACATATACCTAGAAGTGTGTTTTGTTTTAATGAAAAATGAATTTTCATGTTTGTTTGATAAAAATGAATTTTCATGATTTAAGAATGATACTCACACTTTTAGAGCTTCAATGATTATTTTCATGAAAATGCTAATTACATGATTTTTGAACACTCACACTTTATTTCTGTCATGACTTTGGTTCATGAACATATTTTTGAGCTTTATAGATCGAGTGTCAATTCTTGTGTATTTTGGTATGATTCATGAAAAACATATGACTTGGTTTCTTGTTTTTGAAGGATCTTTAACTAGTTTTTTTTCAAAAATTAATTTAACTAGTTATTTATTCTTCAATGTTTATGAGATATACACATGATCCTCTTATTTTTTCAATTGGTATCATTGAATCGTTTCAATTGGTATCAATTTGACTCTATTTTTGTATATACTCATATTTTGTTTTCTATATATGTATGTATCAATTTCAATTGATATACTCATTTTTCATACATATATATGATTTGTTTTGTGCTTAAGTTAAAATTGATTTACATGTTTAAAGCACAAAGTTGTTTATGATAAGAAAATTAAAAAAAATTTTAAGAAAAATTCTCAAGATTTGTTTCATTGAGAAAATTCAAAATTTTGTTTTATAAGAAAAATTTAAATTTTTTGAGTTGTATTGCCTATATGCAAGGAGAGCTTAATATCTCTTCTACATATAGATTCATGTTGAGTGTATTGTATATTGAGGAGCTTGACAGCTCTTTTTTATGTGGTACACGTGTGTAGGGGGAGCTTCACATCTCCTCTTATGCATTACATATTATACGTTATGTGAATTAGGGCTTGTCATCCCTCTTTCATGTAATGTATATGTGTAGGGAAGTTACTTAACCGTCTTCCTCTTCATGAATGTATATCGCATATAACCTTTTATTGATATGTTTGATTTGACCTCTTATTGATCTCTTTGTTTATGACAAAAAGGGGAGAAAAATTTGTTGATTGTGTTTTTACCCCTTTGTTGATGATTGACAAAAAGGGGGAGAAGAATTTGAGATTTATATGCATGTTTTGTGAAAAAGGATGTTTATGCATATATGTTTTGTTTTGCAAATAGGAGAAAAAGATTTTGTGATTTTGTTTTATGCTTGTTAGCATGTTTATCTCCTAGATTTGCATACATGTTTATGAGCTTTATTGCATATCTATTTGTTTATGTGTTATGCATGAGTTAAGGGGGAGCTTCTTTGAAGCTTTACTTTAATCCATGCATATATAACTTCATGAGTTTTGTCATCATCAAAAAGGGGGAGATTGTTGGCCTGAAGGCCCATCACTCTAGTTTTGATGATGATCAACTCATGTAGTTATGTTTACTAATGATCTTGTGTTTAATTAGTGACAGATTTATGATCAAGATCTTAGTAGGTGCACAGCTTCAACAAAGGATTTGAAGTCAAGTTTTGGAGCTAGCACGGTGTTTGGACCAAGTCAAGAAGGCTTCAAGTGAAGACTTCAAGAAGATGAAGACTTGAGTCTAGGTTTGTTTTAGAAGATTCTATTTTAGTTAAAATGTAAAGGATAGAGTAGTTGGTGGATTGCTCAAGTATTATATACACACACACACTCTTGATTTAGTTTGTTTAGAAAAGAATTTTTACTTTGGAAAAATACCGTTTGGTTTTAGGTTTTCAAGTTTACATATCTTTTATCCAAAATCAAGTTTAGTGCATAATGTCAAAAACATAGATATTTCACCATGTTTGTGTAGTGGATCATATCCATACACACTATGCTTTAAAAGTTGTTTAAATATCTTGTTTTTGTATTTGGAGATGTTTTGGAAAAACAAGTTTTAGAAAAACAAGTTTTGGAAAATACTGTTTTTAGTTTGAGCCATATTTTTCAACTTACAAAAATAGTTCAAAACGTTTGTAACATGTCTTGATTTTGTGCAAGCATGTTTGTTTATCAAAGTAAAGTATTAAAACTATTTTTGTAGATTTTTCAGTATTTTATGGGATTTTATTTCAATCAAAAAGACCAAGTTTTTAATCCCTATTTCAGACCTGACCTGGCTTCAGCCGGTCGACCGACCCGGTCGACCGACGTGCACGGACGTGCACGCCAGTTATGGCAGGAGGGCCGGCTGACCGACCCGGTCGACCGTCCAGAGAGCTCTGCTCTCTGGAAAGGCCCCGGGCGGCCGGGCGGCCGACCGGACAGAGAGATTGCTCTCTGTATCCTGGCTCGGTCGACCGGCCGGTCGACCGATGGCACAACGGTCTGAAATATGACCGTTGACCGGTCGACCGGAAGGTCGACCGACACGCCTGACAGACCCCAACGGCTACTTTTCCAGACTCTATAAAAAGGGGCATTTGGGGGCTGTTTTGATTAAGATTTTTGGAGACTTTTAGAGCCAATTTTTCCTACTCTTTTCAGAGGTTTTTCTCCACAAAATTGAGAGCCAATACTTCCAATTAAAATGAGAGTTTATTAAGAGTGTTAAAAGTGATTTCTTTGAGTTTTCCTCCACACATTCTCATCCTTGTTTTCTCACAAACACTTGAGCAACCCATTGACATATTCACTCTATAGGAGTGTTCTTGTGAGAGTTTTTATTGGTGATCAAAGTGTTTAGATCACCAAGAGATCATTTCTTGTACTTTGAGGAGGTGGACGTGTGTGTCCGCAGTGTTTCGAGTTCGGGTGCGAACTTGTTGGTTTGAGGTGCGGCCTCGGCGAGCCGGTGGGCTTGCGGCGTGTACGGGACTAGAGAGTCCGAGGGTTTGTAGGTGTTGCGGCACCGAGGAGTGATCCATTGGGATCAAGCATAGTGGAAATCCTTCGTGTGTCGAAGGCGGGGATGTAGAGCAAGTGTGCTCGAACCTCGAAACAAATCCCTTGTGTTTGCAATTGCTCACTCTCTCTCTCTCTCTCTTTGTCTCTTGTTTATATCTTGCATGCTTATATTGTTTTTATCTTTTCATGCTTGATATACATTGCGTGCTATATTGATATACTTGCTTGGGATTGTTTGCTAACACTTGTATTCAACCAAGAGAGCCAACGCGGCACCTCAACCCTTATCTAGGGGAATCTAGAGGAGTTTGTCCAGAGCCCTTCACGGGGAATCCGGCAACACTCTTGTGTTATACGTGGTGTTTAGTGTAAGAGTTTTGTTTAGGTCATTATAGTTTTAATTCTGCATTATTTGTCATTAAGTGACCATTAGGTTAGCCATCACCTATTCACCCCCCCCCCCTCTAGGTGAACTTACATTAACTTGATGGAAGAGAAGAGAGTAGCAGAAGCTCTTTGTCTTCTTCTTCTAACTTAACCTCTGAGCTAGCAAGTCGCTTAAAATTCTATTAAAAGCATTGAGATGTTGTACAATAGGCATACCTTCCTTCATTCGAAGGTTGTATAACTGCTTCTTCACGATTATTCGACAAACTCTTCGTCATGTATAGGCTCTCCAGCCTGCATTAAAAACTAGCAGTTATCTCCTTGTTCATCACGTTATAGAGGACCTCATCTAATAAGCACAGTATGTCATTACCTTTGCGCGAAAGTCGATGTCGTTCCACTAATCATCCTCCATCTTCGATGGCTTCTTCTCAATACCAAGCAGGGCCTTGTGTGTGTCCTCCTTCACGAGCAATGATGTTAGTCACATCTTCCACAACAGAAAGTTGGACTTTCCGTCGAATTTTTCCATCTCGAACTTGGTTATCGTGGTCAACTTACTAGTCATCGGTCTGATACCAATTGTTGATAATCAATCATTGATCAAACAATAGATAAACACCGAGTTGAAGACTCGGCAGCGAAAACAGAAGCGTATAAGATTTATCACTAGCAAGCAATTGAAAAACTAAATCACCACACAATCAAAGAACACAAAATTTAACGTGGTTTGACAATGTACCCACGTCCATAGGGAGAAGGGGAGAAATCTTTATTTAAAACAGAGAGAAAAATACAAGAGTTACAAAAAGATCTCTCTCTCTCTCACAACTCTCAATAGTGCAAAACAGAATTTCTCTTAAATTTTTTATACTTTTTGACACACCTTCAAAAGACCACCCTCAAGAGGTTTATATTGGCACCTATAATGATCCTAGTCCTTCACAAACTCAAATAATCAAATCAGCACCGCCTCAGAAAAATAGGAAATCTGTATCCAAACCAAAATAGGAAACAGATCCCTTTTAGGAAACTTCCAGAACCTGTATTAGTCAACTAGGGCAAATCATTAGTCGACTAATACCCAGTATTAGTCAACTACACCCAGAGCCTAGTCGACTACTGTAATGCAATCTGAGAATCCAACTCTCTGTTGTAGGGTCTAGTCGACTATATCAAAGTATCAATCTACTAGCCCATAATCTAGTATACTAATAAGAACTATTAGTCGATTAATAACATGCACAATGCATGTACACGTCCGTGCTTGATTTTTGAAGCTTGTAACACCTCCCACCTGAACCTGAATTCTTCTCCAATGAATATGAGGCACTCCAAATACTAACAACTTTATCGATACTTAAGTCCCCAATTGTTGATGTTACCTCCCGACCATGGGATAATATGGAACAATCAAGTCAACAACGGTGTGATTGGTGAACTGTTGACTGCATTGAAATCTCACTTACTTTCTATTACATTCATATCAATCCATCCTTATTACAATATGTAAGATATGAAACTAGTATTCAGAGGCTTTCTGATGCGAACATCAAGAGCGATCTTGGCGCATATATCACCGTTGGAGAAGACGCGTGGCTTCTACGTGGTCATTGTTTTGAGTCAGAGTTGTATTTTTATTTCATGTTATGTTGAGTGTATTTTTCTTTTATTCTACTATTCTTGTTTTATATTTTTTTAGTCTCACATTGGTTGTGAGAAGAGAGTCATATTTTGTAAGCATATATATAGACATGAGTCAAATAAAATTGAAATGAAGTTTAATTAATGAAAATTAGATTATTTTCTCAATTGAAAATTTTCTTCTTGAATTTGGAGTGTGAATCCCAATTCAACCGATTTTGTTGCGAAACCCTAACCCCTTTATCCCTAACCCACTCTCTTTAAAATCTAATTTCTTACCCTAATCCCAATTCTTTTCCTATTACAATACCTAGTTTGTTAAAAAATATCCGAAAACTCCAAAAATAGAAAACATCACTATTCACCATGTCCCTCTTCCACCTTCAACGCCCACAACCCAAACCTAGATTTACAGTCGCCCATCCACCGCCGCACTCTTCCTGGCTGTGCCCGCCGGAACCTTCCATTGCCTCCATTCATCTCCCTCTTCTTTCTTCCTCTCTCATGTCAAGAGCCGCAAAAACCCAACCATATCCCTCTTAACAACAGAACCAAGTCCTGCTGACGACGTTGATCTCTTCACCCTCGCCACCTCGTCAGCCGACCGCTGACAGTCCTCACCCTCTCCCTCGTCACCTCGTCAGCCGACTGCCGCCAGCCCTCGCGTCGAGCACTAGCCGTCCTGACAACATCCAGCGCCCAAGCGCCGCCAACCGACAGCACCTCGCCTTTGCCTCCTCGACCTCGGCCTCCCTGACACGCCTTGCATAACCGCCATGCTCCCCTACCAAGTCGCCAACACAACCGTCGACGACCTCGAAGACTGCACGTGCTCGCGGGTTCAAGTCACAAAAGAGTTCTGTGGAGTTTGAACTATTTTAGTCAACCGAACCTGCTTGCTCAATATTGCTTTTGGATCAGATGTGTAGGCTGGGTCCATTGTCACCCATCTCTCACATCGAACGACCAAACGAAGTAACACCAAATTCATCAAAAGTTTCTTTTCTAGCATTGACGTTGTTTTGTTTACGACTTTTAACCATGGACAAAATGTTCTATTTTTCTTCATTATAATCTGAGTTAGTGGTCTGAATTGGCATTTACTTTAATACGGCGTGATCAAGCACAACAATAGATATTTTACCTCTTAGATATATAAAAACCATTCTATATAATCATCTTTATCAAAGAATAATGAAATTGTGCGGTACATTGGGTATGTCTTGATGAGGGAACTCATTTTTTCTTTTTTTTTCTCTCAGTATCTCCTGATATGTTCATTTGTAAACACGAGCGAGATCATCTCCAAATATATGGCTTTAAAAAGGGGAGTCCTCAAGCAACCCTTTTGAGTTTTCTAGAATTTAGAATTTCCTTGCATACTCGACCATGATATTGTTGAACACACAACAATAAGCAACCAACTTTCATTTAATGGACACCTCTATTTTCCCCCCAAGGCAATCAGAATCATACACAAATCTTTACATGAACTGGTAATTCAAGATACAAATATTGATGAGAAATCAGAGAAAAAGACATTTAAATTCTGTTGGTGTAACACAACAATAATACCACTGACTAATTCATCATCTAAGTAACTCAGTTGCTGTAATACAAGGATAATCATCATCCGGCTAATTCAATGCATGTTTCAACATCAGAGCATTGATAATCTTTGGCTCAAATTTGTTACAACATCAGAGCATATAGTACAAATTCATGACTGGGTAAAAAAACAAAATTGAAGTTGCTATTCACATATCAAATTACAATTTTACAAACAATACAACAGGCGTTCCTCTTCTCTGCACAAAATCAGATGTTTCAATTTCTTCGCCATGTACATACACTACACTATTGGGATAAAAAACTCTCCACATGCAATACAAGCCAGCCTTGAATTCCGATAGCTGGTATGTACAAGTGAGAGATCATAGACCAGTGTTGGGTTTGTCACCAGCAAGGATCAGAGAGATCTCCAAACCTCTGCTAAATGCCTGGTTGAACATCAGTCGTGTTTGGAAAGTCGACATAAATGGAAGCCATGAAAGGATGACTATGGGAATAAAGATGAACATTCCCATGCCAGCATCGTACAAACGTGCAAGTGACCGCACAGATTTCCATAAGCGCAACTTTCTCACCAATGGTTTCCATGCCACGGCAATCTGATGGTGCATGCACAAGCGTGTCAGATATGAAAAGGCAAAAAGATACTAAATAAATTTAAGATTACTAAATAATAAAGGATTCTGACAGATCAATATTAGATAATCTCATTAAGGTTTCAATCCAGCAGAAGATGGCAAATAAACCAAAGCAAAGATGACACTTTGAGATATCCCTAATTTTATGACACCTTGCTTATCTACTAAATAAATAAGGCTGCTGAAAGATGAATATCAGGTATCCGCTAATCTCATTAAGGTTTCAATTCGGTAGAAGATGAAAAATAAACTAGAGATGGGATGAAACTATTGAGATATCCCTCTTAATTTTATGACACCTTGCTCATCTACTAGATAACTTTAGAGATTACTAAATAATGAAGGCTGCTGGAAGATGAAAATCAGCTAATATAATTAGCTATCAACCCAGCAGAAGAAATTTGAGATAACCCTAATTTTATGACACTTTGCTTATCTGTTCCCAAAGGTCTGTTCCCAAAGGGTTATTGCCATGCTCAAATAAATTGTATGATTAATAAAATATTTATTTATCATTCTCTATCAAATTTCTTGTTTGGTAGAGAATCATGGAAATACGAGCCCATCTAGCACTTTGGCAGGTTATGCCTCAAACTATGATTCTCTATAGCAAATATTTGTCATTATACCCCAACCAGGGTTCAAAAACTCGTCTGTGTCGGATACGACTCGACCGAGTCGTATCTGGAACGGAGGGTGGCGAGACGAGACCAAGACCCGGTCCGCAGGATTTGAAGGAATTTGACCGACTAGGCCATGACTCGACCAACTCGGCCGAGTCACGAAACGAATTGGGTTGACACGGCCGAGTCGGTCAAATTCCTATTGTTCACCCGTGAGTTTCGTGTTTTAAAAGGGAAAAAAATTTTGGCAGGTCTCACTCGCAGCGAGCCCGACCTCCTCCACCGCGATCTCCTCTCCGCCTCCGATCTCGTCTACACCTCTGATTGTCGCGATTTCGTCTTCGCCTGATCTCGCAGTGAGCCCGACCACCAGCGCCTCCCACGTACCTCTCTATCTCGATCTCTCTCCCATCACTCCCGATCCTTCTCCCTCCTCTCTTAGTCTCCTCTCTCTCAGTCTCCAATCTCTCCCCCTCAATCCCTCTGTCCCTTTGCCTCTCTCCCTCCTTTTAATCCCCCTCTTTAAAGTTATTTTAGTAACTAAATTAGTTAATATAATAATTTAAGTTAATTTATTTAATTTAATAACAATAAATAAAAAATTTATTTTAAATAGACGTGATCTAGTTAAGTTAGCTAATTTCATAATTTAGTTAATTTAGTAAATATAATATAAAGTAAATTTAATTTCAGTAGATATGATGTAGTTAATTTAGTTAATTTTAAATTAATTTAATATAACATATCATTTTTTAATTTCAGAATTGCTCCAAAACAGCGTGATATTGAATGGAAACATAGTACCCTCGTTGGTGGAAATAGAAAACTTGTGAAGTGTAATTACTGTGGGAAACAAGTACACGGTGGTATCGCTAAATTGAAGCAACACATAGCACATGTATCCGGTCAGGTGAAAAGATCCTTGCGAGTACCCAAAGAAGTGTATCAAAATATTGAGACTATCTTTCCGAAGGTAGCAAAAAAAGAGCAGTCATAAAATTCAAGAAAGAGCGACTTATGAAATCTTTAAGCAATAAATTTTTTTATGATGTGACCTATGAAGATTTTAAAGATGACATTGAAAAAATTGGTGGTTTGAAAGAAGTTGAAACAAGACAATTAAAACAAGCAATGAAACAAAATCATGAAATAGCTTAGAGATCGGTAGGTCATACAGAAATGTTGGTGGCAGTAGTTCAAAACTTTAAGGATCAGGAATCAACCATGGATTGCGTCGGAGTTTTACCACTAAAGCTGAAATTTCAGTACATCGTATTGATCCTTACATATTCCCATCGAAACAGAAATCAATCAAAAGTATGTTCTCAACTGAAAATGTTAAAAAAGTTAAAAAAGCCATTTCAAAATTCTCTCTACAATGCAAATACCATTCAATGCAGCTAATAGTATAACTTACTACCATGCAATTAATTAATACTACTGCAGAGGCAATCCCAAGTGTAAAAGACCCTGTTGGGTACCAGATTGTCAATCTCTATTTGGAGGAAGAAATGAAAGAAGTTGAAGTATATATTGCTTCAATATAAGCAAAATGACAGCAGTATGGTTGCACGATCATGTGTGATGGCTAGAGTTTCCAGAATAGAAAGAATATTATTAGTGATTTATTGTGATATAAGCATGATCTATCATATTTCTGTTGATACTATGAATATCCTGAAGACTGCTGGTTATATATTCCCTTTGATGGATAAAGTTGATGTAGTGAAGAAAATATCATGAAGGTTGTAACAGATAATGAGACAAGTTTCAAAGCAGCTGGTCATTTGCTAACGGAGAAGAGAGAGTATTTGTTTTGGTCTCCTTGTATAACATATTGCATTGATTTGATGCTTAAAGATATTGGTTCGATGAAATCAATCAAAGAGACATTAGATGATGCTAAAATGATTACATCATTTACTTAAAATAGCCTCAAAGTGGTGAATTTAATGAAGCAATTTATCAAAGATAGAAATATGTTGAGACTAGTAATAATATGATTTGCTACCGAGTTTATTTATATTGAAAGTCTTATTCACTATGAATAGGATTTGAAAGAATGTGTACAAGCGAATGGCATGAACTCAACAAGATAGGAGTAAAAGCGTGAGATAAGCTTTCTAATCTTATTTTGACTGATCGGTTTTGAAATAAGGCAAGAGAAGCCGAAAACATTATGGATCCTCTTGTTGAAGTCTTGAAAATAGTGGAGCAGAACATGAAATCTACATTATCTATTATCTATGAGGCTATGGATACAACAAAATTGACTATAAGGCCTTAAATAAGAATTGAAAAAAGTATTATGATATCATTGATAAAAGATAGGAAGAACAATTGCA
The DNA here is from genome assembly GCA_038442645.1 of Agave tequilana. Taxonomy (NCBI): domain Eukaryota; kingdom Viridiplantae; phylum Streptophyta; class Magnoliopsida; order Asparagales; family Asparagaceae; genus Agave; species Agave tequilana. The sequence continues at coordinate 105,503 of JAVJIF010018930.1, forward strand.
TAGACACTTGCAATGTTGCTAGTAATTTATTTGCATACTTATAATTCATATTTGTTGACTAGAAATTAAAACTATCATGTGTTTACATTATTGCAGCATATTTTTTAAACCTAGCACTCTAATATTCGAAACACTTTTCTACCAATTCAGACATGAGAACCGGATTAAAGGAGGTTATTAAAAGATTGGAGCCGTATTTGAATAAACAAGCAAGAGAAATTAATGAGGTAAGCTATCTAATAATTTATTTTTCTAGCGACATGATGTTACACATATGCAAATATTAAAATTTATGATGTGGATTATCGCAGACAAAATTATTTGTGAATAGAGTTGTAGAATTTGGAATCTCACTATCTAAAAAAGCAGTGCAACAATCTCTTCCATCTGATTGTGAATTAACTATGGCGAATAAGCTACCAGTCTGTAGAAAATTACCTTTAAAGTTTTAATCCAAGCATGTTCTTCATTGGGTTGTGAAACAAATTAGAGCACGTGGTCGCTAATTCATACAAAACTACGCAACTAGTTGGTAATGAAAAAGTTCCAAAAATTAGTGTTTGTGTATTACAATATGCGGTTACGAGTAAGAACTTGGCATGCCAACGCGACACTGATGAATATTACAACACAATTAATTTGAACAATATTTTCAATGATGATATATTGAATGAGTGGATTCGGGAGGGCGAACTGATATTATCACTAGATGACTTAGGTTGGTTGGATGAAGGTATGCATCATAGTGACGAAAGTGGTGGTGATGGCGATGACAACGGTGATGGCATTGATGACAAATGACGGTGACGATGAAGAGACTTTTGGTATTGGTGGAAGCCAATGAGGTGGTGCAATGACATGTGATTCAGAGTATTATGTCACGTAAGAAACATATCGTGGAGGCCAACCAGGGATTTCAAAACAAACGTAAGCATTTGGATCGGTTGGTTGATTTATGTTCTAGCGATGATTATTCGAGCGGACATGATAACTACTCGCAAAGTTATCATAATCTTGAAAGTCATTTGTAGGGGTTGAGTTTGACATCACACCAACATTATAGTGAGAAATAATGATCGTGCTCGACAGAGACATAATGATCATGGTGAATATTATAGCACTGATTAATCTAGCAATGGTGAATATTCTACTAGCAACGCTGAATATCGAAGTTTTGGGTATTATCACTATGGAGCTGATAATGCATAACCCCCACCGCCATATCACTCTGATATTGGATTCTCTAGCCAATCATTTCAGTCTACCGAATCTCACCAACAAACTTACTGTTATCCTTAGGGAAACTATATACCTCGTTTCTATACTTATCGCAGGACGATGATAATGATGATTGTGCCTTATCGTAATTCAATGTGAAAATAACTATATTAGCAGATATTTATGAATGTATTTTGTGCAATTTATTATATTATGTATGTATTTTCATATGTTTCTACCGAAGACGCGCGTATTTATGCTTTCGCTTTATGTTGTATGCTAGGTGATATGTTTTGAACATCTGATACATGTATATTGATATCCACATTTTTTAAGATTTGTCGTGAACTTTTCAGAATTTTTTAGGCTTTATATGTAGCATTTTGCGCGCATCGCACGAAATCGATCCAGATGCCGCGACTGATCCGTTTCAGTGCCCGCCGAATTGGCGACTGAAACCACAACTTTGAACCATAACCTCAACACACCTCTAGCTAAGAATTCGTAGGATTCCCTCTTGCCTCTATCAGCTTAAACTGCAAAGATCAAAAAAGCTTGGTTTACAGGAGGCCAACAGCCTAACAGTTGTAGAGAGGACTTCTCTAGCTACTGGTTTCTATTTTACGAAGAATTTGTGCAACAACTAAGAGAGATAATTCGCGACGAAGGCCACTACAAGAAAAACTTCACCATGGGGGTACAATCAATAGAATAGAGAACATCATATCAGCCCTTCAAAGAAAAGATTTGTTCAGCCTGAAACAGTTGGAACAAACAATATAGCAAGATGCAGCAACACTTCTCTTTAAAACTTCACTATTTATGTACATACCCTTGATTTTTGACAATTTTGATTAAATTACAAAATTGACAAGAGAAACAAGTTCTTATAGTTAAAAGTCTTTCTGCTGAATATAAATTATGTCTTAATATCATATAATACGTAGCACGGACATGGACACGCATGTCGTACATTACACGGAGAGGGACACGACATAATCCAACAGTGTTCTATAAAAGGAAGGTTTAAGCGGCCGATTGTTTTCGGCCTGAAACGGAACAAAACTTGAAGAAAGCGATCGGATTATTTGGCTAGGCGATTAATTTGCTTAAGCGATAATTAAACGTCTAATCGGTGATTAATTAACGTCTGTTTAAACGTTATTCAATCGTTTTCAAAATGGATTCGAATTTCGATCCCATTAAGCTAACTGAACTAATCTGATCCAATAATTGAGGATATAAATTGTCGCGTGTTAGAGAATTAGGGCTCGTGAGCCCTAAATTTATATGCATCCTCAATCCTCCTGCAACAACGACGAAGATCCTGAATCTCACGAAGAAGCTATCGATGCTCACGGCGACAAGACGACGAAGCTCTCGAAGCCTAAATTTTATCTGAAGCTCCTGAAACTCACAGCAACGACGATCTTCCTGGAGAATTAGGGTTCCTGAATCTCGATGACGAAGAGCTGAAGAAGTTCACAAATCGCTGATCCTCCTGTGGCGAAATTTCCTTTCGACGGTGACCTCCCCTTGAGGTTGATCCTCCCACCACGACCTTCTTCTTTGTCGACAAAGACCTCCCCCTGTGATCAACTCTCTGATAAGCAGCGTCGACGGTGACCTTCCCCTGGTCAGCTCTCTCCCCTCCTCGCGTGCACGTATTTTGCCCAGATTCTTATCAATGGTCTTTATTTCTTTTAATAGGCTGAGTACCTCAAGCGTTAGAAGGATATAGTTGCAAATTACTTGCAGTTGCATCTAGCAGTGAACCATAGCTGTTGAAAGTATGTTACTTTTTAAAAGAAATATATATATTTATTCATTTAAAAAGCATTTTTTTGACTATACTTGTTTGAGGTGGAGATAAATTGATGTATTTTGAACTGATTGACATTATTACTTTTTAAATTCTTCTTAGTACTAGCAATTTAATTTTTCAAATTATGTTTGCTATATCTTTTATTTTTTTCAGAGATTATAGAATTCATATTTGCATGTTTTAAGTATTATTTGATACGAGGACACGACAAGCAATATTTTATTATTATTATACACAAATTAATTTTCAGCCAATTAAATCTCATCCACAATTAAATCTCATCCATAATTTTTCACCCAATTAAATCACATATGAATTAAATCACATATGAGTCATAACATAAGTATCATACATATTCAACCAAAGCCAAAAGAGAGTTCATAGTCATAGTAATTTAAATGTTTCGAACTCATCACCTCCAAATGTTTGAATTCATCACCCCAAGATCCCACATCTTGCTTTCTCCTTCATTATATTGTGAGTTGCTTCGAGAAAGTAGACAGAGATTGGTATGCACATAAACCAAGTCTTGCATTCTTTTCGGGGCCATTTTGTTCCGATCCAAAGAATGAATAAAGGAGTATGTAGTCCAATTTCTTTCACAACATGATGATGAACATGGTTGGCCAAGAAGATTTAAAGCCAAAGCTTGCAAATTTGGAGTAGAAGATCCGTAAAGAACCCACCAATGCTTTGGATCAATAAATCCCCTATCATTTAGATAATCAATGATCCGAAAAAAGATCCAAAGCAGCGAAGAATTTCGCAAACTCCATGTTCACCAACCTTCAGGCGCTGGCATCGGGAAAATATCTCTCAAGCATTTAGCCCTTTCACTAGAGATTTCCTCAGCTTGATGTGGAGCCACTCGATTTATGTCCACCCAAAGTCATTCTGGAGTATAATACCTATCCATAAAGAAAATAAATGGTAAATTGACTCGATGAGCTAACAAAAACAAAAAAAAAACATATACAAATAAAGTAGTGTTTTCATTCTAGATTTTTTTACCTAGGGTTCAAAGAATGAGCCAAGCAATGAAGTGGTGTATGCTCTTATTCCACAGGTCAACCAAGACTTTGTGCACATCATCAAAAGAAGATTCCTCGTCTCTTTTTCCTTTATGCCGATAAATAGCGCTCTACACTTTCTCAATCATTATATCCCACATGTCATACACTAAATGTAGAGATGGCTTATCAATATCGACAAACCTTAGCATGTAATAAATAGGCTCCGTGAATGAAAAAATGTAGTTAATCTTGTCCTACCACCTATCCAATACTTTGCCCTTGACAGATTCCGCTTTTCCCACATCATCATCTTATATAAGGTCCACTTCTCACATAACACTAAGTTTTGAAGACCCCTCTTGATAGCCTTGAACCTCTTCAACATGATAATCACCGATGCAAATTTTATCTCCGCGATAGAAGAAGCTTCATGTTCACGTGTTCATTGAACATTGCAAGCCTCATTGAGTGTTCATAAGAAATTCTTTATTATGATGACATCTCTGGAGATATCGATGATCCAATTGCACTCTTCATAAGTTATCTCATTTGCTTCGGTGTTCTTTGCCGCACATATATTCTTAAGAGTAAGATTTAGAGTGCACCATGCAAGAAGTCCAAAATATATGAGGATAATGTCCCTCCCACAATGGCACTTGCCACCTTGCAAGCTTGAGCATTATCGGTCATGATTTGCATCACATTTAGTGTCCAATCTCTCTAACCTTCTCCATAAGTCTATCCGCAATGTAGAACCGGCTTTGTGAATCCCTCGGCGTTCACGGAAGACAAAAACATAGGCTCACTTTCCGTGACGACCATGAAATTAATAATCGACCTGCTTTGTGCGTCCGGCCATCCATCACTACAAAAACACACCCTTCGAACTCCACGTGCTCTTGATGGGTTCCAACTTCCTCTATATTAGATTTTTCATTTTGCAAAAGAGTGGTCCTCAAGGAGTTATATCCGGGAGAGATAACCTGAGATGGAATTGTTTGCAGCATATGTTAATGCCATGGCATAATATGGATTTCTTGCCAAATGAATAACAAACCGCCATAATAGAATATTCTTGCGATGATTGCATTCAATCTTCTCTTGCTCCCATATTAAATAAACATCCATTGTATTACCTCTCCTCTTCTTCGCTTCACTTGGACACAGCGAAATGGAACTTGAGGATGTAGGCAAGCCTACGAGCCTAGCCTTGGAAGCTTTCACCTTCAACTCTGCTTGCTCCATCACCTCTTCATGTCATTCACATGGTGAGGTTTAACGTCCGAACACATTTTAAAACTGGCACGGTTTATCGCAAGAGATGGGCCTTAACTCTTGAGTATGACCCTTTAAGATGCTCATGACAATAACTGCACTTCTATTGTCAATTTTCTCCCCTTGTTTTTTTTTTCCGATTTTCTCTACATATCATTGTCTTCAACCTTTTTATGGTACTTTTTAAAGTAGATATTTTTACACAAAATTCTATCAATTAACACAACATTCTATCAACTAACACAAAATTCTAACAGTCATATTCATTATAATTCATATTGAT